>LR753740.1:39493-147768 GCA_902729485.2 Mus minutoides | reverse complement strand
CCTCCCAATGATGGCCAACTCGGCCATCTCCTTCCATATATGCAGCTAGAGACATGAGCGCAGGGGGAACTAGTTAGTTCATGTTATTCTTCCACCTAGAGGGTTGAAGACCCCTTCCACTCCTTGGGTACTTTCTCTAGCTCCTACCTTGGGAGTCCTGTGTTCCAACTAATAGCTGACTGTGAGCATCCACTTCTGTTTACCAGGCACTGGTATAGCCTCCCACAAGACAGCTATATCAGGTCCCTTTCAGCATTATCTTGCTGGCATATGCTATAGTGTTTATTTTGGTGGCTGATTATGGGAGGGATCCCTGGCAGCCGCCGTCACTGGTTGGTCCATCCTTTTGATTCATCAGCTGTCTTTTTAATACTGCCTAAGCATACCTGGTCAGGAGGAGTACACACACACACACACACACACACACACACACATATACCAGAAACCACCAGCCCCGAAGAGCTATACTTCGGTGTCATTATTAAAAAAAATTAAGGAATTTCTTCAATAGCTTCATGTCTGGATTGTATTTTTTTTATGGTGGGGGTGGTGGGGCGTTGCACAGGCTCTCTTAATGTCTCTTTCTCAGTTATGAGTCTGTAGTCATTGCTATCACTGCAGATCAAGCTTCCCTGAGCGCAGCAGCCGGCATGATTTCTAGAGGCAGCAGGGATTATGGAAGTCTTTTGAGGAAACTTAACCCAGAAAAGGAGCCATTTTTCATCTCTGATATCTTGTCGCTCAGACTCAGGGTGCTAGCGTGGTTGGGCAGGGTGTCTGGGGCCAGGACCTGTGCAAGCGTTGCTAAAGGCAGCAGGCATCGGCAGCTGCACACCACGAGCTGCGGACCAAGAGGCCACTGAAAGCTTTCATTCCGTTTCTCTCTCTCTACTAATATAGCCCACTCTGTTCTGCCATCTTTTTTTTTTTTTTTTTTTTTTTTTTTAAATTCGAGTCTATATTTGAAACCAATGGTGGAATCTAAAGTAGTTATGATACAATGGGCAAAAATTCTCAATACTAAAATTCAAGTTTATGGCAATTTTATGAAAAGTAGCAATCATGAAAAAGCATAGATGAGACTTAAAACCTAAGAATCTGCTTCTGTAAACATAGTTTTCTTAATTTTTATTTTTATATTACCAGAACTCTTGGAAAATAACCCAGGCTTGATGGTACACATCTGTAATCCCAGTTCTGGGAAGGCAGAGACAGGATAACCCTGGATTTGCTGCATGGGTAGTCTAGCAAAACAAGTGAGCTCCAGGTTCAGGTGAGACTATGTCTCAAAAAAAAAGGATGGAAAGCAATGGTGGAATACATTGAACATTAACCTCTGCTGTCTACACACACACACACACACACACACACACACACACACACACACACACCCCACATCAAACATGATCATACTACCCTTCACAGAAGGGCAGGGAGCACTGGAGAAGCAGGGTGTATAAGTCTATGTCTTCTCTGTCACACTACAGTCTTATGAGGATGTGGCAAAGCCACCATTGTGTGTGTGTGTGTGTGTGTGTGTGTGTGTGTGTGTATGTGTGTGTGTGTGTATGTGTGTGGCACTGGAGCATCTTGGAAGAAGTCTTGCATCCTCTGTAGTTTCAACTCAGGAGAGAACCTGTAGAATAATGGGCTTGGTCCAGCTGATCTGCCTCACCTTCCTGATATCTTCTGTCCTCACCAGCTCCACCATCTCTTCTCTCCCTTCACATCTTCATGATTCAAAGATGGTTGAGACTGTCTCTCTGCAAATATGGCCTGAGTGGAAGGGAAGAAGCTCGGTAGAACACAAAGTCCAGAAAATTCCCTTTGCCAGGATGGGGTGGGGCTCTGCCCCATGATCTCACACACCTGTAAACTAGTGATCAAGTCTCACATAGTGCACCAGCTTTCCAATGTAAACAGGGGCTTTCTTTGGTCACACATTCCTTGTAAGAACCTGGTGAAGAGGGCTGGGTGACCAGGAGGTGATGGGTCAGTACAGAATACAGGGATCTATAAAGGCTGTCTGTTTTTTCAGAGCTCTCTGAGCATTTCAGCATTCACTTATGGCAGAGAAAGATGCTCCAGCACGTCTTTTAAAATGAATATTATTTGCACCCCTGCTGTCTTTATTAAGAATCTATATTCAGGGCTGGAAAGATTGCTCAGTTGTTAACAGCACTTGTATCTTGCTGAGGACCCAGGTTAGATTTCCAGCACCTACAGGTGGCTCACAACCATTTGTATATCCATCAGATCCAGTTCCAGAGGATCTAATGTCCTCTTCTGACCTCAGTGGCACCAAGCACACATGTAGTACCACACATACCTGCAGGCAAAACACTCAAACAGATAAAAATGGATGAATCATAAAAAACCAAACCAAACCAAACCAAACCAACCAACCAACCAACCGACTGACTAACCAAAAAGCAACCTATACTCAAGTTTCTCAGTTTACCTGGCGTCACAGAGAGCTCTGAGTGTCAACTGAATGTTTAGAGAGCTGTGGATATGTGAGGTCATGTTGTGAGTGGTTGTTGGCCCTGTGGTCTCCACTTCTACATCACGGTGCAGCTTTTTGAGGTTGTTTCATGAAGATGGTTGTGACCCCACTGAGTGCCTTTCTGTTCTGTGCAAAGCAAGGGGAAGTCACACTTGGTCTCTGGAATGTGACAGATTGAAAGCATTTGAAAGAAAAAAGTGCACACAGTCAAGAAGAGTGTCAATCAAGGCTTGGATCAATGCTTTTGGGAGAGAAAGGCACTGGAGAGGGTCTTCCTGGAGAAGAAGAGCTACTGGATAAAGGCAGTGTGGCTTTCCCTTTGGTACTTTCCTTCCTCCCCCCTCAACCGCCCCCCCCCCCCCCAGTTTATAGCCTTAGTCTTTCTCTGACAAATGACAATTCTAGATTTGCAAATGTCCTTTTTAAGGCTCTTTAAAGGGGCCTCCAGTGTCCCTGCAGGCCTGAGTCATAATGGTTTCTTAGTTAAGTGCCACTGGATAAGGAATACTTTAAACCTGGGATTTGGGCCAATGGCATGTTGGGAAACATTTAATAGCTGGTTTCCTAGGAGAGAAAGCCATGGTAATATTTGCAATTTCTGTGATGCTAATGCTCCTACAATGGTCAGTTTTTAGCTGCTAATGTGATGTCACTGAACTGAAAGTTGAGAAAAGATGTGTAATCTGCCATTGAGTCCCAGTTGTAGCCTGTTACAGCATACTACTGGATGATGGGTTATCTCCAAGCCTCTTTCCACAGCAACTGTTTTCTATGGCAGCCTTAAAAGAGCTAGGCTAAGAGCAGTGGATGGAAGCTTCAGAGAAACTCCCTTAGGTCCTCCCTCAAACACATCCTTTATCACACTTCCTGGGGGTCAGCAGGATGATATACAAATTCACTATAAAAATGTGAAAACTCTGCAGAGAGCTTATCATGTTCCCTAATTCTCTGACCTGGGTGAACTGCATTTTCATTGGGATGGATATGAATTTTCAGAAGTGGGATAAACCAATGAAGAAGGAGCTTTCAGAGTTCCTTTCATCATATTATCTCTTGCTTCTCAGCCTGTGGGTGGGTACGTTATGCTATCTTCTAGGTCTCCTCTGCCAGAAGGGTTGAGAAAGCCAGGTTGACAACTCAGCTATTTTCTGAGTCAGGACCTACTGTTGGAGTTCCAAGTCCATCTTGGCTCTGTCACCTCTGTACAATGCTCAGTCTTTGTTTTTCTGTCTTTGCTGAAAATCTGACTCCTACAGATTGTCCCTCCTTTAGGCCCTCACTACCTCCTTTCTGATTTGGATGACTATGGGGCACACCAGTAGGAGGCTGGAAAGAAAGAGCTTGGGGCACTGTTCCCTTTGCCAATGTTATGTCTAGCAAATGCAGTTTCTACCAGTTTGTGGGGACACTGTTCTTGTCCCTTCACTGACGGGATTCTTGTTAATTTACGCATGCCATGCCAGATCATGTTTCATGCTTTACAACCCCATCCTAGCCTTCTGAAAGGAGGCTTACATCAAAGACCTTCACCCAAACATTGGTGGCAAATGTGCTCTGTGGTTGCCATGAATGATACAACTCTCTTTTGGAGGGAGAAACAGCAGGTATTTCCTGGCAAGGTGGGTCCTTCAACAGAAAACCCTTGGCTGTGGCATTTCAGAGCAACCAGAGCCTTTCTGGAAAACTGGATATTTCTCTACTCATCACTGGGTCTGAGTGGTTCCATCTATTCCAAAGGGATCTAATGATTAATCCTCATCACCTTGAAAGTATATTCTACATTCCTGTCCAGATAGTATTATGCTTTTGGGTATAGTTCATTTTCCTCTTATACTTCTGGGGCTGTAACTGTCCCTAAGGTCATCTCACAAAAAGGCGACATAGAACATTATAAAACAGGCAAAAGTACCATTTCTGTCATGGTTCCACATCAAAGGTACAGTGGAAGCTGTCTAATGAGAAAGCACAGATGATCTTATCTGGAAAACAGATATAAAGGATGAAGACCTATGTCCTCTTTGGGTAGTTTAAATGAGATAGTATATATAAAGTCCCTTGAACATACAAGATTCTTATAAAATAGAAAGGCAGTTGTTATGTTAATGATCACACTGAGAACTTCCCCTGGTTCTCTGCTCCAAGAGACCAAGGTGGGATGTTCATGATCTGGTTTCTATTAGGTCTGGTTTCTATGAAGCTACATTTTGATAGAAGTTAATCATACTCTATGCTCTGTTGCCTATGAGCTTTGAGGCAGCTATCTCCACCCTATGGCACTTGGCCCAGTTTGAGCTGCTGCTAGCTGTTGGGTGTGGCAAAGAGGTGGGGACTGGCACAGTGCCTGTATCCAGAGTATAAGGCAACCCAGGGGCAGCTGGAGGCAGTTGGAGCCTGGGTCCTGCAAGTTTAGCCATGGTGCTCAGCGTCCTCTCTCCGAGCCTTTCCCGCCTCGGCCTGTGGGCTTCTGTAGTGATCCTGATGGTAATTGTCCTCAAGCTCCTTAACCTGGTGTTTCGAAGGCAGAAGCTGGCCAGGGCTATGGACAGCTTCCCAGGTCCCCCCACGCACTGGCTCTTTGGTCATGCCCTTGAGGTATGTGGGGATATGGGGGAGTTGGGTCTAATCCCCTGGGGGCTGGGAAGGGAGGCCATCAATTTAGACAGGAGGGTGAGGCCTGGAACCACGACTCCTAGTCAGCTTTCCCACCCCTGACTTTCAAGCTGACTTCAGAAGCCATGCAACATTTCAAAGTGGCAGCTTAAGAAGCCCTGAGATGCTTTCCCATTATTTTGAGGCACAGAATGCAAGTTGATGTGGAGGCTTGTTCTTAGATCACACCTGTGATAAACTAAATCCTCAAAGTTTGACCCAACAACCAGGCAGTCATGAAGTGTCCTGCTCTATGCAGTGTAAAGATTGCTGGTGACAAGGAGGATGTTCAAAGTAAAAACAGAGGAACGTGATGTCTTCTGACACATCCCAGGATGTCTGAGAGGTTGGTAACCCCAAAGCTGGGAGGTACCCAGGTTCAGATCCTGGTTAGTTCTCCTGTTAAGGCAGCACAGTTGGGGTTCACCTTAGCATCCAGTCTCAGGAACTTCTTGGATCTTCGGGATCCAAGCCTTCTGAACACAAGGCAAGGGTTTGGAGTCAAGCAGGAGAAACAGATCCTCCACACACCTCCCCAAACATCTGGAGACTAACATCTTAGATTGGAACTAGGACCCTGAGACTAAGTCTTCTGGAGTGTTTTGAGCTACAGGCAGGTTTGGGAGCCCAGGCACGGATGTCAGGGATTAAGTTTCAAAAGGGGGTGTAGTTCTTTCTACCTCTTTATTCCTCCGTCTGGGGAATTGACACTGGGAATGAACTTGGTCTCTCATCTTATTTTTGCCCTTTACAGATAACTTGTTGGTGATAACCTATGAACTTACCTGTACCACTGAACATGAGGGGTGGGAGGAGGATGGCTTGGGTGAGAGAAAACAGACACTAGAGCCTTCTCTGCTCCCAGGAGGATGAAGGTGCTGCCCCAGGGGTCCACTTCTACTCCATTCTTTTAATTTTAGCATCTTACAGCTTTTCTACTAGTGGGAGACTTTCAGAGAGTGGCAGACTTGGTCTGATTTATTCTCATGCCCTTCAGGATACAGCACAAACCTTGGGATAGTCCAGACATGCCTGAATGAATGGATGCGAAAGGCTAGATTGTAGGGAGAGAGGTCCACAGAAGATGGAGAGCAGTGGGGAAGGGTGATGAGGGATCAGGATGACTTGGGAGGGCCTCTGCCAAGTGTGGAAGGGTGAGGTCACGTGCTAAAGGAGCGTGAGGGGCATTTGGGAGGACTTTTAATCCACCTTTCTCAGTGCCCCTTTTGTGCTTACCTGCCTTCTTCAGGGTTGGGGAAGTAAGTCCTCAATCAACAGAGCTTCAATAGCATATGATCCATTCTCTCACAACTCCATGCCAGAGCTGGCTGCTCTCTTCCTCCCAGGTGTTCTACTCTATCTTGAAAGTATACAGAGAGCCTGGAACACAGCCTAGCTTCAGCTTCTCCATGCCAGTATAACTATCTGAAGGGCACTGGCTTCACACCAGGAGGCCATGCCAAGATTGGAGTGGAGGCTGATCTTGAGGGCTATAAAAGTTCCCCAGGGAACCAATCACAGGTACGGAGTCATTGCATTCCTCCAGGGCTTGGCACCCCTGCTGTGGTTGGATTCACACCTCAACCTGAGAATGTGAAGGGCAGGATGTGGATTAGTTTCCCTAGTGTGGGAAAAGATGGGGAAGTTGAGATTCAAAGGGGATAAGGTGTCCACTTAAGGACACATATTGGTTCAGGATTCAAGTCAAAGCTGGACTAGGGACTCCTACATTTTAATCCAGAACACAGTGAACCAAAAAAGCAAACAGACAAATAGACACCCATCAGATTACCCAACAGACAAGCAAAAAAAGCCAAGGAACTGAAAATTGATGCTAGTACATAGTGAGGATGGCATGGGAAAGAAAAGAGGAGAGTAGGTAAAGGGCCCTCGGTGGTGAAGGGTCCGCTGTGGGGAAGGGCCCGCCAGCATGAATTGATTTCCAGTTACAATCTGCAGGCCTTGGCAGCACCTACTTCTTCTCTTCAGATCTCAGAACATGTCTATTTGAGGCAGGGCATGTCCTGTTTCCAGGGGCCTTTGAGGAGCACAAGGAATACATTGAGCTGACATATTTAATTCATGTGTGTGCATGTGTGTTTGTGTGTGTGTGTATGTGTGTGTATAGAGAGTATCAGTTTCCAACCCAGTCTCTGGCTCTTCTATTGGGAACTTTGGCTTATTCTACCCAGCTAACATTGACCGTGGGCCTTTGCTGTGCCCTGTTTGATAAGTCATTCTGGGCTTTGCTGTTGCTAATGTGGGAGTTGTCATCTTCAGACTGCTGAGTTAGACAAGTATCAGTAGGATAAACTATAGGAATGGAGGACACAGCTGAGCAGATGGGTGTCAGATGTGAAATCTCTGTAGTGGGATGCTTGGTAAAAAATGCTCTGACACGCTTGGTTCCTTTTTCTCCTTCTGGACCAAGTCCATCTGGTCACTGGTTTCTCCCAACCTTCCCTACCAAGCAAATGTGTCTGAACAACTCCATGAAAGTGGATTCAGAAGGACAGGGACCAGGGTGGAAGGCAAACAGGGGGGGATGTCAGGGTTGCTTTAAAGATGGTGCTTCTTGTTTCAGTTTGCTCTTCTTGGAAGGTGTTCCTGCTCTTTGGCTCTATTTAATATATATATATATATATATATATATATATATTTTTAATGTTTTTAATTGGAATGAAATTATACCACTAACCCCTTCCTTTATTCAGAGACTCCCAGGTACCTCAAATTGAGACCTTTAAAAAAATTATTGTTATATACCTCTGTGTGTGCGCATGTGTGTTCTCAAATATATACATACATATATATGCATGAATATATATATATATATATATATATATATATCCCTAGGCTTGTTTTTATTATTGTTTATATGGTTTCAAGACCGATTGCTTTGCCTTAGAAAACCAATAAGGGGTCTATCCATGGGAGAGGTTCATTTTCAGTCTCTTAAGAGTCATTAGTTTCCTGTAGTTCTTTGTCTAGGGCTTGGACCCCATGAAAATTTTCCCTTCCCCATTAACATGCTCATTTATATTGTCATTGTGCTGGTCTTGAATATACATCCATTTCTAGGAGAGATTGTTTCACCACAGACTTCCTGGTATTCTGTCTCTAATTTAAAATCTTGACAGTGGCTTGACCTCGTGCATTCTGGACCCTAATTGTCTTGTATGTGTTAGGAAGAGTACCTAAAAGGTCAGGATGACTGACACTAGACACACAAGGACACCAAGGGATAGCCCACCCAGAAGGAGAGCTACTAAGGTGATCCCCACAAGACTTCCCTGAGTGTCCTCAGAGGGCACCACACGGACTCATAGCAAGGGGTCCTCGAAGGTGCCATTCAGTCCAGGGACTGAGAAATCTTGTTAACAATCTGGACAGTCCAAAAATAACTGAACTGAAAAGGAGTTTAGGTATTATACTGGAGATACCTGAGCTCTTGTGTTGGGACCTAGCATGTTGTAGAAGAGGAGTCCCCTGTCTTCTACTCCCAGTTGTTGATGTTTCTAACCATTCACCTCTGTCTTGAAAGTAGATGAACATGTGTGTGTGTGTGTGTGTGTGTGTGTGTGTGTGTTTGTATGTGTGTGCATGTATGTGTATTTGTAAACCAGATATTGGGGGTCTCCTATGGCTCTCTACCTTACTTATTCACTTCTTGAGAAGATTAGAAAACTCACTTCATTTTATTTATATGGGTATTTTTTTCTGCATATACACCTGTGTATCACATGTGTGTCTGGTGCCAGAAGAGGGTCTCAGGGACTTTGGAACTGTAGTTGCAAATGGTTGTGAGCCACTATGTAGGTGATGGGAACTGAACCTAGATCCTCTGGAAGAGTAGGCAGTACTTTCAACTGCAGAGCCATCTATCCAGTCTCTTAGAAAAGCTTTTTTTTTCTTTTCTTTTTTTTTTTTTTTTTTTTTTTTTTTTTTTTTTTTTTTTTTTTTTTTTTTTTTTTTTGGTTTTTCGAGACAGGGTTTCTCTGTGTAGCTCTGGCTGTCCTGGAACTCACTTTGTAGACCAGGCTGGCCTCAAACTCAGAAATCCGCCTGCCTCTGCCTCCCGAGTGCTGGGATTAAAGGCGTGCGCCACCACGCCTGGCCAGAAAAGATTTTTAAGAATTAAACTGCCTAAGTGTGTGTTGGTGTGCATGTGGGTGTAGTGTGGGGATGTGCACATGTGAGTGTAAGTGCTGTCAGAGTCCCAGGAGTTAGATTGCAGGAGGTTATAGGCAGACCCCTGTGGGTTCTGGGAGCTCGGTCTTTCACAAGAGTGGTGTAGCTCTTAACTGCTGATCAGTATTTCATTTTTTATTGGTTATTTTGTTTATTTACATTTCAAATGTTATTCCCCCTCCCAGTTTCCACCCCTGAAAACGCTCCACTCCACCCCGTCTTCCTGCCTCCATGAGGGTGCTCCCTACCCCACTCCTGTGCCACTGCCCTATCATTCCCCTACACTGGGGCATCAAGCCTTCACAGGACCCAGGGCTTCCCCTCCCTTTGATGCCACATAAGGCCATCCTCTGCCACATATACGGCTGGAGCCATGGGTCCCTCCATGTGTATTCTTTGGTTGTTGGTTTAGTTCCTGGGAGTTCTGGGGGGAGGTCTGGTTGGTTGATATTGTTGTTCCTCCCATGGTGTTGCAAACCCTTTGGTTCCTTTACTCCTTCCCCCAACTCCCCCATTGGGGTTCCCGTGTTCAGTCTGATGAATATTTCACTGTTTTAGAGAAGGTCTCTCTTTTTTTTTTTAAGATTTATTTTATTTATTATATGTGAGTACACTGTAGCTGTCTTCAGACACTCCAGAAGAGGGAGCCAGATCTCGTTACGGATGGTTGTGAGCCACCATGTGGTTGCTGGGATTTGAACCCATCACCTTTGGAAGAGCAGTCGGGTGCTCTTACCCGCTAAGCCATCTCACCAGCCCCCTTAGAGAAGGTCTCTTACTAAACCTGGAGCTCTCCATTTTGGAAACACTGGCAGGTCAGAAAGCCCCTCCCCCCATCTTTCTATCTCACCCTTGGCTTATAGATGCAAACCACCATGTCTGTCTTTTAAATAGGGGGCTGGAGTTCAAACTCAGGTCTTCATGTCTGGGAAACAAGTGCTTCTCCTTACTGAGCAAGCAGATACATTTTAATCTCAAGCTGTCCCCAAGAGCACTGTAGCTGCCTCAGACTGGTGAAGCAGGGAACTTGTTCCTTGGACACTGTCCAACTGATCTTTAGGTCCATTAGGGAATGGCCTATGTGGATTTGTTGACAGGAAGGAAGCTCAGCCACGATTCCTGGTCGACTCTGTCACGTGAGATAGTTCCATTGGCCTTTGAATGCACTGTTCCCACTTATGAAGAGGTCATGGTTCAGTTAAGCTTCATTGATATCCCATTATGATCTGATTCCTGAAGTGTAACTTACTCAGACTATTGGAGAGCAAGCCCTTCCCGTTGCTCACTGCTCCTGGGGTTAACACTGGTGCAAATGAAGGGATGGGGGCAGGTTGCTCAGGAGCTGGGTGCAGTGACTTATCTTTATGCCCTGGTTTCCTGTTTCCTTCCTTTGTGAGAAAACAATCCGTCCAAGATCTGATAGTGGTGTCCATGTTTAGGGCACCAGAGGATAAGTCTGAGGCATTTGTTGTATAACTCAGAGAAGGTTGCCAGCAACCACATGACCCATAGAAGAACAATGTCTCAGCAGTCATTTTGAGGGATTGCAGCTGCAAAAGTGGGTCCAGATTCTGAGAGTTGTCTTCACTCTTATGTGCTCCAGGGGACAATCAGGGCTCATAGGAGAAGGCTGTCTCTAGGGAGGCCATGGCAATCTGTGACTGAGGCAAAGGTCTCATGTCTTCGGTTGGGATGCTACAGAAGGGCACAGGAATGCTGCCTGGAGCTGGGAAAGACAGGAACAGAATGTAAGGGACCCCAAGCTGGGGAACAACCCATTCAAGAGTATCCAATTAAGAGTATTTAATCAAATTAAGTAATTAATTAAGAGTAATTAAACCAATTGAGAGTATAAGAGTTCTTTAATTTTGAGTGGCAATCAAGAGTAGGTTAATGCTTCAGAGCTTCTTGGTGCCAAAATTCAGGGGTACAGCACTTCCAAAGACAAAACCCACAACTACATCAATGCTAAATAAGGGTCAGAGTAAGCTTGTAACATTATTTAGTTATTTAGACATAACATGACAATTATTTTGGTTAATACATCTGGGTCATGGTTGGAGTCACAGAAATGCGTTGCCAAGACACACATGGCTATTGGGAGGGAAGAGTGTTGAGAATTCTCTAAGTAGATACAAAATGAAGTCAGAACAAGATGGTGTTACTTCGGTCACTTCAAGTGCAGGCAGAAAAGAAGAGAGGCAGGGCAGAAGGGAGAAGTTCAGGGATGCCAGCCAGAAAGGAAGAAGGTGCCACGAGTGTTCCTTCTATCTATAGGTAAAGATGATTTTTATCATTTTTTGCTCCTTGCCATTGCACGCATAAGGCAACCTTTTGGGTTGAATTCAGGATCCAGGAAGATGATTGTGCAGGGAGATTACAGCAAACTCCGTAGAACACTGGGGCCAGAACTGCAGAGAAGGCACAGCTGGAGGTAGGATAATCTCCAGGGTCTTGGAAGGGAGTGGCTTGGGTGAGACAAGGATTCCTGGATTTAGAGCAGCAGCTCTGGGACTGGAGAGGGTATTAGAAATGTACAGGAAACAGGAAGATGGAAAAAGGTTCTAGGGGTCTGGACAGTATCCTTCCTTCTCTGCTCAGAAACCTGGGGTCTGCTGGGAATTCTGGGCTCCTGTGTAGTCTTTGTCTTCTGTTACTGTTTCAGATCCAGAAGTTAGGGGGCCTGGACAAGGTCGTAACGTGGACCCAACAGTTCCCCTATGCCCACCCACTCTGGCTTGGACAATTCGTAGTTTTCCTGAACATCTATGAGCCTGACTATGCTAAAGCTGTATACAGCCGAGGGGGTAAGGTGCCCTGGAAAGAGGGTGGGGTTTCCTGAGCATAATGGCCCCAGGGATGAAGTTGGGAGAGGTCTGGGCTTGTGTCTAAACTCTGGGAAAAGAATGATCACATCCCTACCTAATTTATCACTATGCCTCATTTGAGAATGTCCTATTTCTCCTTGACTGATGTCCCCTTGTCCTGCAGACCCGAAGGCTGCATATGTTTATGACTTCTTCCTCGAGTGGATTGGTAAGTGAGCGCCTATCTTTCTGTGCCTTCTCCTCCCTACCTTGTGCTAAGTGACCAGAATCCTGCCCTGCCACACTGGTCACCCCACCACTGGACTGCCTGTCCTAAGCTTAGTGTCTCTGTGGGGAGGTGGGGGAGCAATAAAAGAGCTTCTACCTGTCAGGGGATATCCTTGCTGGATATTCAGCTTTCCTCCCAAGCAGAGGCAAGGCTATATGTGCTTGAAGAGTGGCTTCCTAGAGGGGGCAATCCTAGAGTTGATCCTGTAGGATATTATAATGGTGGTGTTTTCCAGGAGAAGGGTCTGAGAAAAGGTCTAATAGTAGTAGGGCCATGGAGGCTGCAAGGTGTCTGAGGGACTTGAGTAGAATGCAGGCTTCTATTAGTAGATGAGGCTGGGCAGGGAAGATGGGCCAAGTTTAGCTGTTAGTATGTGGACTGATGTCGAGGATAGTGGGAGCCATTGAGTAATCTTCTTTTAATTGATTGATTAATTACTTAATTTTGAAACAGGGTCTCACTATGTTGCCTTAGCTGGCCTATGTAGAACAGACTGGCTTTGAACTCACAGAGATTCGCCTGCTTCTGACTCCTGAGTGCTGGGATTAATGGTGTGTAATACCATACCTGGCTGTATTCTTTTTAAACTTCCATTTATTTCTGTGTATGTTTCTGTGGATGTAGGCCACTTATGCACAGGTACCTGTGGAGCCCGGTTGAATCCCCTAGAAATGGACTTAAATGTGGTTGTGAGGTATTGTGTATGTGCTGGGAATTGAGCCAGGTCTTCTGTAAGAGCATTAAGACTCTTGAAACCTCTCTCTAGAGTTCACTGTGCCTTCTTGACCCAAGGTCACATATGTCTCCCAATTTCCTTTCAAAAACAAAACAAAACAACAAAACAAAAACTAAAACCAAAACCCATGGCAATTTCCTGGGAGCTAAGAAAGGGCTGATTAATAGGAAGGCAACAATCACAGACTATTGACTTAGGTAAGATCTGCTACCTTCTTCATGTTGGAGACTAGCAGACTGCGGTGGGGATCAGAGTCTCTGCTAGGTCTTGTAGTGCCTGTCCCCCAACCATGGAGTGTTCCAGGCTTGGGAGTGTCAGCGGTTGTGATTGATCTCAGCTCTCAGGGGTAGAGCAGGATTGCCTGGACTCCACAGCCTCCATCTCTCCTCCCTTCTCAGGAAAAGGCCTACTGGTTCTGGAAGGGCCAAAATGGTTCCAACACCGCAAGCTGCTCACACCCGGCTTTCACTATGATGTGCTGAAGCCCTATGTGGCCATATTTGCTGAGTCCACACGTGTGATGCTGGTGAGTTTCCTCCCAGTGGCAGGCTTCTAGAAGTGTGAGCTGCCAGACCAGCCCCGCCCCCATCCCCATTTGCCCTGGGTGCTCTCTGCAAGTGGTGCTCTCCTGGGGAGAGAGTCCCAGAGGCCCTGTCATCCTTATGCCTGTAGCAATGGCACCAAAGGCCTGCTTTGCCTCCCTCTCTCTGCTGTATGCTGTGGAGGCATCCAAGCATATCAGATATTTACATTACAAATCATAACAATAGAACAGTTACAGTTATGAAGTATCAAAGAAATAATTTTATGGCTGGCGTCACCACAACATGAAGAACCATATTAAAGGGTCAAACCATTAGGAAGGTTGAGAACCACTGCTGTAAGGGCTTGTCAAACCTTACTGATTTTCTCACAAAGCCAACTGTGTTTCATTAATTCTTGCTGTTTTTTGTTTATTTGTTTCTATTTTGTTGATTTCAGTCATGAGTTTATTTCTTGCCTTTTACCGATTTTGAGTATAATTCTTTGTTTCATCCTAGAACTTTCATGTGTGCTGTTAAGTTATAGTATGAAATCTATTCATTTTTTAAAAAATGTCCGCACTTAGTGCTATTAACTTGCCTCTTAGAACTGCCTTTATTGTGTCCCATAAATTCAGGTGTATTCTGAGTTCATTTTCCTTCTAGTCTAGATTTTTCTATTCAGTTCTAGAATTCATTCAAGTCTCTAATTTCTATCTTGGCCCACTTCTCATTCAGCAGTGTGTTGTCCAGTTTCTATGAGTTTGTAAGCTTTCTGTTGTTGATACCCAGCTTTAGTCTCTGGTGGTCAGAGAAGATGCAGGGTGCTATTTCAATTCTCCTGTATCCATTGAGAGATGCTTTGTGTCTGAGTATATGGTCAATTTTGGAGAACATTTCATGAGGTGCTGTTGAAGAATTATATCTTTGTGGTGAAATGTTCTGGAAACATGTGCTAGGTCCATTTGACTTGCAACTCCAGTCAACTCCAGCATTTCTATGTTTAGTTTTTGTCTAGATGATCTGTCTTTCGGTGAGAGTGTGCTATTGAAGTCTCCAACTATTCCACAATACAAGCTTATGTGCCCTGGTTTTTGAAATGTCCTCATAGTGGAATTTTTTCATTGATGAGTATGTAGTGTACTTTGCTATCTCTTCTGATTAGTTTTGCACCAAAGTCTGTTTTGTCAGATATTAAAAACTGGCTTGTTTCTTGGGTCCATTTTCTTAGAATATCTTTTTCCATCCTTTTACCTTGAGGTGATATCTATCCTTAATGTCGAGGTGTGTTTATTGGATGTAACAGAAGGATAAATCCTGTTTTCAGATCCATTCTAATAGTCTGTGTCTTTTTAATCGGGCAATCAAGTCCATTGACTTTGGAGATATGAATGAACAGTGTTTGTTGATACCTGCTATTGTTGTTGTTGTTGTTGATGTGAGTGTATGTGTATATGTGTGAATGCATGTGCACGTGTTTCTCACCCTCCCTCTTTTAGATTTTTCTGGTCTGGGATTATTTATTCCTTGTGTTTTTTTCTGTGTGTTATTAGCATCTTTAGACTGGAGTTTCCCTTCCATGGGGCTGGATTTGTAAATATATATTGCTTAAATTTGTTTTTTTTTTTTTTAATCATGGAATCTTATTTTCTTTATCTAGAATGATTGAAAGCTTTGCTGGGTACAGTAGTCTGGGATGACATTTGTGGTCTCTTAGAGTATATGAAACATCTAGACGAGTCCATTTGGCTCTTCACTGAGATGTCCAGTGTTATTCTAATAGGTCTGCCTTTATATATTACTTAGTCTTTTCCACTTGCAGCTGTTAGTAGTTTTTTGTTCTGTTCATACAGCATTTTGTTTATGTGCCAAGGGAATTTCTTTTCTGGTTAGTCCATTTGGTCTCTGTATGCTTTTTTTTTTTCCTTTATAAGAGTCTTCTTCATAAGGTTAGAGAAATTTTCTTCTAAAATATTTTCTGTGCCTTTGCCCTGAATTTCTTCTCCTTTCTCTATTCCTATTACTATTAGATTTGGTCTTTTCATAGTGCCCCAGGTTTCCTGGATGTTTTGTGCCAGGAGTCTTTTAGATGTAACTTTTTTTTTTGGTCTGAGGTATCCATTTCTTCAATTTTGTCTCAAATGACTAAGATCTCTTCTTCCGTTTCTTCTATTCTGTTGGTGAGTCTTGCCTCTGAGGTTCCTGTTGGATTTCCATATTTCCCACGGTTTGGGTTTTCTTTCTTTATTTTTTACTTACAGGACATGGGCAGTTCTGTTTGTTTTCTCCCACTGTTTGTTTGTGCTTTCATAAATTTCTTTAAATTTCATTTTCTCTTTAAGGCTATTTTAAGGTCTTTGTCTTGTGCTTCAGGTAGGTTGCAATTCTCTGTGGTAAGGTAGCTGGGCCCTAGTCAGGACATGTCCTGGCTGTTATTGATTTTGTTTTTATGCTGGCATCTAGGTATCTTAGTTTGGGAAGATTGTAATTCTAGGCGCTGATACCTGGTCTTGCCTTTGTTGTATGGGTGTCTTGGTCGTTGGTTTCTTTTGCTCTTTCTGGTTCTTAAGAGGGTGTGTTACCTAGTAGTAGGGGCTTTTTCTCAATCTTGATAGATATTTCCATAGAGGACAGATTTCCAGTAAAACGTGTTTCTAGGTATTGGGAGATGACACTTAGGGAAAGAGATGGGCTAGGAGAAGTGAGAGGGTCTACAGGAGGTCTTATACTCTTATCAGGCTATTCCACCAGGATATGCTTAGTCCCTTGGGAACTGGGGAGAATGAGGAGAGACCACAGCACGGAGACTGCTACACATCTGGGAATAAGATTTGGGGACTAGACTTGGAGGAGAGGAGGGAGAAGGAAAGATTTGTAATTAACCTAACTGCTTCTCTGGCCAGGCAGCCTAACTCCTTCCCACATTACTCTTCTCTCTTTCTGGATTCCAGGACAAGTGGGAGAAAAAGGCTAGTGAGAATAAGAGCTTTGACATCTTCTGTGACGTGGGCCACATGGCACTGGACACCCTCATGAAGTGCACCTTTGGCAAAGGAGACAGCGGCCTAGGCCACAGGTCAGGAGCACCTCTACCTAAGGCTAACAGATAAGAAAGGTGGAAGGGCTCCTGGTCTCTGCTTGGAGAGGAGATGTGTCCTGCCTTGATTTCATAGAGCCAATTCATGGTGGGAGACACTTTTGTTAGTGAGGAGGCTTAAGGAGGCAAGAAGAGGAACAGGAAGTACTCTTGATAGGGGTTCCTAAAAGTAAGCTGCTCAGGCCTCCGCCCCTCCCTCCACT
This sequence comes from Mus minutoides, assembly GCA_902729485.2. NCBI lineage: Eukaryota > Metazoa > Chordata > Mammalia > Rodentia > Muridae > Mus > Mus minutoides. The sequence goes on along the minus strand of LR753740.1, from coordinate 130,769 downwards.
CTCTTCTGTATAGCGATAACAGCTATTACCTGGCAGTTAGTGACCTCACACTGCTGATGCAGCAGCGCATCGACTCCTTCCAGTACCATAATGACTTCATTTACTGGCTCACGCCACATGGCCGCCGCTTCCTGCGGGCCTGCCAGATAGCCCATGACCATACAGGTAAGCCTTCCTTCACCCCTCCACACCAGCTAGGAAGCCTTGGTTCTTCCTCTGGGATCCTCTGAACCCTTCTTGATGCAGGGCCAGAATAGGCAGTGACGACACTTATGCTTTTGGTCCAGATCATGTCATCAGGCAGCGGAAGGCAGCCCTGCAGGATGAGAAAGAGCAGAAAAAGCTTCAGCAGCGGAGACACCTGGACTTCCTGGACATTCTCCTGGGTGTCCGGGTGAGCGCACATAGCCCACCTTGCCTGACAGCTGGTTCTACGGAGGTCTTTAGGCTCTCTTCCTGAAGCAGCGTCCCTGCCCAGCAAGTATAATGTATTGCTTACCCATTGGCACAAATCAACAAGGTAAAATGTGCAGCATGTGTGTGGCTGGGCTGTGACATTAGGGAACTGGCAGCCTGGATCACATGGCAGGAGCTTGAAGACATTTCTGGTTTTTCTCTTCTCTTCTCTTCTCTCTTCTCTTCTCTTCTCTTCTCTTCTCTTCTCTTCTCTTCTCTTCTCTTCTCTTCTCTTCTCTTCTCTTCTCTTTTCTTTTTTTGGTTTTTTGAGACAGGGTTTCTCTGTGTATCCCTGGCTGTCCTGGAAATCACTCTGTAGGCCAGGCTAGCCTCGAACTCAGAAATTTGCCTGCCTCTGTCTCCCAAGTGCTGGGGTTAAAGGCGTGCGCCACCATGCCCGGCCTTTAAAAATATTTCTACAGTCTCTAAAAATCTTGACATTGCAGAACCTTGGAGTTTAGATTTTATTCTCTTCCCTCTTTTCCCTCCTTCCTTCCTTCCTTCCTTCCTTCCTTCCTTCCTTCCTTCCTTCCTTCCTCCTCCCTCCCTCCTTTCCTTCTTTTCTTCCTCCTTCCTTCCTCTTTCCCTTCCACTCCTCTCTCCTGCCCCCAATCTTTTCTTCCTCCTCACTTCCTCTCTCTTTTCTGTCCTTCCTCCCTTCCTTCTTTGATTCCACAAAGCTCAGTGCCTATCCTGAGTTAATTCCTGGGCAGAGTTAAGAAAGATCTGGTACAGCCACTCGTCTGTACACAGTATGCCTTTGCGAAGGCAGTGGGTGGATGTTGACAAGGATGTTTTCCCGCCAGTTGGAAGCAACGTCTCTAATGAGCATTCATTATTGGGATTGAATAAAGTCACACGTTATGTATCCAGAGGTCTCAGTGAGGGTTTCATGAATGAGAAGGATCTAGGCTGGTTTTAGAAGAAGCAGAGGAATTTGGAGGAAGACTCCTAGTCTACCACGAAACTTTGTTATGATTCCTCAGATTTGTCTCCAACAGCTACTGTTGGGCATTCTTCTCATCCCTAACTCTCATTGTACCTTCTCTCAGGATGAAAGTGGGATCAAGTTGTCAGACGCAGACCTCCGGGCTGAAGTGGACACATTCATGTTCGAAGGCCATGACACCACCACTAGTGGTATCTCTTGGTTTCTCTACTGCATGGCCCTTTATCCTAAGCACCAGCAGCGATGTAGGGAGGAGGTCCGTGAGATCCTAGGGGACCGGGACTCCTTCCAGTGGTGAGTGATCTGAGCGTGAGCTTGGTCTCTTTTGCTCAGCCCAGGCATGGGTTGTACCTGCTCTGCCAGTGCCTACAAAGGATAACACACAGCTATTTCAGATGTTAGGTGAGGGTGGCATCAGTTGTTTCTTGTTGTTGTATAGCTTTCTTGGGGGTTAACTATAGATGTACTCCCCTGCCTCAGTTCATTCTCCCCAGATGGGGGTTTTTCAGTGTCACATACAGTTGTCAGCCGAAGCTAGATTTCATAATGACAGAATATGAATCCACACTGGGTTTCTGGATAGAGCAGAGAAGGCTGAGAAAGAGGGGGAAGCAGGAGATGAAGGTGAGAAGACAGCTGAGAAAACTAGTCCCTTGCTACCTGCCACCTGCCTCCTGCCTCTGGATGCCAGCACATAGCCCCCAGACCCCACATTTCTTTTCATGGTGAAGGAGACTAATTTCTAAATACCAATACTTAAAAACTTCCATGTGGTTCCCCCTTCTCTGTTCCTCAGCTCAAGCCTGAAGTCCTAAATGTGACACCAGCAGAAACAACTTTTCTTTCAGAGTGGTCTGGGAGTCACACCCAGACCTCTCTTGCTGCTTCCTTTTTGTAGACCTTTGTAGCCTGACAGTCACCTCCTCCCACTGAGTTCCTGATGTGCCTCCAGCACTGTACAGGACACACAGTAGGAATACAGAAATTGGTTTATCAGTATCAGAAGTTTCTCTTCTCCTAAGGAGGACTGATCTGTAGTTCCAGTGTCAGAGATGTGAAGGATGGCGTCTCCATAATTGAGGTTTATTTATTGGATGTTGGAAACCTTCCAAGGGGTCCAGCCATGAACAAAGTGCTATCTGGAGCACATTGCAAGGGAGAAGAGGAGAGGAGGAGTCAGTTTGCTCCTCTTGGGGAGTTTTCAGAAAGTCAGACTCACATGCTTCAAGTCCAGAGAAGGCTGTAGGAGAGTAACTTCAAGTGGCCTGGATGTTGAGGGTAGAGGGGTGAGAAGGGGAGGGGCTTGAATTGACTTTAAGGAAGGTTAAACCTTAGGTGAAGATAGCTATGCATTCTAGGCTAAATAATCATGTAGGTAGTCTGAGGCAAAGATTAAATGCATATTTTATTTTCACTTAGTTTTATCCAGAATCCAAAGCAACATCAAGATGCCTATTTAATAAAATAGGACAAGAAATGAAAAGTCATGATTATGAGGAGAGTTAATTGGAGTTTGAAGCTCTCTAAGAAGACATTATATAGTTCTGATGGTTGCATCTCACATTTGGGTTTGAGCTTCCTGGTAGCCAAAGGAGTATTTATATGAGTTTATCTTTATTCACTCACGGAAATTGGTTGGATCATTCAACTAAACATTATCAGGCTACCTTTTTCCATTCCGGGCCCACAGGGAAGCCAAGCAGAAATTAAAGCAATGTTCTCGTGCTACTTTAGTAAGACCCTGTAGGCAAGTGACCTTGCCTTTGAGGGTTAGGATCTACAAATGTTTCTAGGATCCTGTGCCTTCTCCTTCCAGATTGCTAGGTCTCCATGACCACCCAGTGTTATATTACACTTAGGCACTTGGAGCCTCTGTGACTCCTCTGTTGGAGGTATGGTGGCGATAGGAAGTGAAAACAATATGGTGGTGACGTTGGTGATGGGGCCTACCCTCTCCTGGGACCCCACTGCTCCCACTTCCCTAGTGTCCTGTGTTGCTGGCAGGGATGATCTGGCCAAGATGACCTACCTGACCATGTGCATCAAGGAGTGCTTTCGTCTCTACCCACCTGTACCCCAAGTGTACCGCCAGCTCAGCAAGCCAGTAACCTTTGTGGATGGCCGCTCTCTACCTGCAGGTAGGTTGGTGGGAACAGTGAGGGTGGAATGAGTGTTCTCTGGATGCTCTTTAGTATTGTCTGTAACACTGGACCATCTTTATACCATGTGGAGAGAGCTTAGGCTTTGTGTGCAGAGCCCCAGGCCCCAAGCCCCAGGCTCACAGAGTATGAGTAAACTTGCCTCTGCCCCCAAACCTCCAACTCTCCAACTCCCTCTTCTATAAAAAGAATATAAAGTTTATATTCCAGGTTTCAGGGTAGTCATATGGGTTTATTTTTCTGTGGATTGAAATATATATATGTGTATATATATATATATATATATATATATATATATATATATATATATATCACATATGTATTTGTATATTTATATACATGTTTATGTATGTATATATGTATATCTATATATCTATATATTTATATATCTCTCTGTATCTATCTCTGTATCTCTCTCTGTATCTATCTATCTATCTATCTATCTATCTATCTATCTATCTATCTCTGTATCTATCTCTGTATCTCTGTATCTCTGTATCTCTGTATCTCTGTATCTCTGTATCTCTGTATATCTATCTATCTATCTATCTATCTATCTATCTATCTATCTATCTATCTATCTATCTATCTCTGTATCTGTCTGTCTGTCTGTCTGTCTGTCTGTCTATCTATCTATCTCTGTATCTATCTCTGTATCTCCGTATCTCCGTATCTCTGCATCTCTGTATCTATCTATCTATCTATCTATCTATCTATCTATCTATCTATCTATCTATCTTCTGTCCTCCTACAGAATTGCCCTTCTCCTCAGCTTCTTTCAGCCTTCCCCACCTCAACAACCAGGGTCAGATGCTTCTGTCCATTGGTTGGGTGCAAATAACTGCATCTGACTTTTTCAGCTGCTTGTTGGGTCCCTCAGAGGGCAGCCTTGATAGTTCCCTTTTTGTGAGCATTCCATAGCTTCAGTCATAGTGTCAGGCCCTAGGAGGAGTTCTTGTAGCCTGAAAATTTTCTCTCTTTCTTTTCTTCTGTTTAAAACTATATTAAATTATTGTACTGTGGTACTATTGTGGCCTTGACAACTTCAGGGAGATGATTAGCATACACTATGACACAATGCACATACATGTCCAATGGCTTTGTAAGTGTTCAGATCTGAGCCTGACATAGTAAGCATCAAATGAATTGTATCTCTTATTACTAATAGCATAATAACTTCTTGGGATATTGGAGCTGCTGCTGCTGATTATTAAAGTACTTTGACTGTGACCAAGAACTCAGTGTCACCAGCAGTGAACAGGCAGAGCCTGGTGTCTAAGTTAAGGGGACGTTAGGGGATTCAGGCCTAATGTGGAGGTGGCCCAGCTGCCTCATGATCCCTTGTTATCAGACCTCTTCTTTTGCTTACAGGCAGCCTGATCTCTCTGCACATCTATGCCCTCCATAGGAACAGTGCTGTGTGGCCTGACCCAGAGGTACTGGGTCTCTGGGCCTGGAGGTCAGAAAGTGTGTGGGTTATACTCTGCTAGGATTCGGTGAGTATTTAAGAAAGCCCTATCTATCTCCTTAGGTCTTTGACCCACTGCGCTTTTCTCCTGAGAATATGACAGGACGGCATCCCTTTGCCTTCATGCCTTTTTCTGCAGGGCCCAGGTAGGTAGAGAGACAACATTCCCAGGCCCTCATGACTGGGGAGGAAAAGTGAAGCCCATAAGTGTGTGTGTATGGGGGGGTATCATCTCTGTAACAAGGGGGCCCTTTTGCTATTTTTTTCCTGTTCCTAGTAAATGGGTGGGATAGCTGTTTTCATTCTGTGACAGACTGCAAGTGACAAGAGCTCCCAATGTGAAGCTACCCACTGGGGTAGCTTTTTACCATGCTCCCAAGATTTATGTTTTTTAAGCCCACATCAACAAATCAACCAGACATTGTGTGTCCAAAACTCGTTAATGTTTTCTGTGGGCCTCTATGAACATTAAGCTCCATCACTCTGGTTAGCCAACAGCTTGATGCTTCTCTGTGTTGCTTGCTGCAGGAATTGCATTGGGCAGCAGTTTGCCATGAACGAGTTGAAGGTGGTCACAGCCCTCTGTTTGCTGCGCTTTGAATTCTCTCCAGATCCCACAAAGATCCCCATTAAGGTCCCCCAGCTGATCTTGCGCTCCAAAAATGGCATCCACCTCTACCTGAAGCCACTGGGCTCTGGGTCTGGAAAGTAGGTCTTAGGAGAACAAGAAGCACAGGCTGTGGCTTTTCCTGGGACGAAGCCCTTCTAGATTAGATATGGAGTCATTTTGGATCCCGGCCTGTGGGGGGCTTGGGAGATAAAAGCATGCACATTGAGAGTATCCTGGAAGACATTCTCTTGTAAACATGTGTGTGGAATGATTCAATGCCTGGGCTCTAGAACTCATTCCTCCATTCCACAAACATTTGTTGAAAAATTGGTTGCCTTGAGAAACTTCATTTATTTCTCATAACTGCATGTATTTAACCATCTCAGTGTGCATTTGGGATTTAATAGACATAAGGTAAACTGCTCAAACTAAATCTGTACAAAATGAATAATACTTTAAAAAGTAAACAACCACCATGGAAGTCAAAGAATATGAAAGATGTTTTTACTGGCGTGATGTCTTTCTTGGGATGTGTCTCTGTGGTACTTCTTGGTGTTGGTGTTTGACAGTTATATGGGGCTCTGGGAAGTCACATTATCTCTAGGGAAGGTGGTACAATAACATTAAAGGGGGGCTTCCCAGGAAAAAGAAAACTATTTTCTATAAGACAAGGCATGAAGATGCAAAGGACTTTTGGGGTGAGGTTCAGGTTGGGGCCTACATGTGATTTAGAGGTCCTGCCCTAGCAGTCCCTGCAGTAGCTTCTTGATGGCTATGGGTACCTATATGTCTAGAGGTCAAGGTCTAAGGTCACTACACTAGGAGGATCAAACCTTGGAATTATCCCCATATGGAAAGAAGGGCACCAGAAGCGAGGATCAGAACTAGGAGCCAGGAATTCTAGCTCTGAGACTTGATAAAGTTTTTAGGGCAATGGTTCTCCACCTGTGGGTCATGACCCCTTTGAGAGGAATGACCCTTTTACAGGAGCAAGCAACAGTAATCAGAAAACACAGATTTTACATTATGATTCATTACACTAGTGTCTTAGTCAGGGTTTCTATTCCTGCACAAACATGATGACCAAGAAGCAAGTTGGGGAGGAAAGGGTTTATTTGGCTTACACTTTTCACATTGCTGTTAACCACCAAAGGATGTCAGGACTGGAACTCAGGCAGGTCAGGAAGCAGGAGCTGATGCAGAGGCCATGGAGGGATGTTCTTTACTGGCTTGCTTCCCCTGGCTTACTCAGCCTGCTCTCTTATAGAACCAAGACTACCAGTCCAGAGATGGTCCCACCCACAAGGGGCCTATTCCCCCTTGATCACTAATCGAGAAAATGCCTTACAGTTGGATCTCATGGAGGCATTTCCTCAACTGAAGCTCCTTTCTCTGTGATAACTCCAGCTGTGTCAAGTTGACACAAAACTAGCCAGTACAAGTAACAAAATTACATTTATGAAGTAGCAATGAATTAATTTAATGCCTGGGGAGGGGTCACCACAACATGAGGAACTGTATTAAAAGGTCAAAGTACTAGGAAGGTTGAGAACTACTGCTCTAGGGCATCTTGGGAAATGTGCCATATACCTTTCCAATTCTTTTCTGATTGGAAGAAGGCCACAGCTTGGAAGATCTGCTGTAAGATACTTTCTACCTCCTCTAAAGCCCACCCTGTTCACTAGAAGCTGGGACATAAAGGTCCCATTACAGTGTGCCTATTAGCTATAAGCCTTAATGTAACTAACTTGTTCATTTGTCTTACCACACAGATAAATAGTTCTCTGTCAGACTGTGAAAGGCAGCCTGTTTCCAGGTTGAGCTAGGTTTAAACCCCAGAGACCCAGCAGATAACTCTGCAAGGGATGGAAGGAAGTTGGCCATGCCCTCAGACACCAGGCTCCTGACATGAGGCTCCAGCTATCCATAATTCTGTGGCCATCAGTCACATAGGGCAATGCCCCAAGACCCTGGTATTCTGTCTGGACTCCACCCCCCACAGTGTCCTGGCAACAGCCAGGTAGGACTGGTCCACTATAACAGAGGCTGCTTGCCCCCTCCTCCCTCCCTTACTCTCTTATTCTCTTACACTTGCCCCTCTCTCTTCCCTCTTGCTTCCCCTTTTTCTACATTCTCTTCTCCCCTCTCTCCACATGGCCATGGTTGGCCTCTACTTTTCTACTTTCCCCTTTCTCTGCCTTTCTCTGCCTCTACTACTCTCTTGATTCCCCTGCCCTTCATGACAATAAATGCCTTAAAACCATGGACTGCCTCTTCTCATCGGGATCCTCTGTGCTGGAGCAACAGGGCAGGTCTTCCTCTAAAGAGCTGCATCTAATCTTCCTCGGGAGACCTCTCTATGCTCTCAGACATGGCTTCAACCAACCCAAGCCATTGCTGGACAAACCAAATACTCTCGTCCCTGTGACCCAGCTGGAATGCTACTCCTTGTCCTTCTCCCCTTAGCCCCAGGCCAGAGTCAGCCCCATGGGCCCATACTCTGTTCTCTGCTCCTTCTCAGCATCCAGAAGTGTTTGTGGTGTCCAAGAGCTAGAACCTTTTGTCCCTGGCCTCTGTGTGGCCTGAGGACCTATGAGCCAGATCATGGAAGTTCTGTGGGGACCCCAGACTGTGCTTCCCCACCCCTGGAGTGGGGTCCTGCAGCTTCTCACAGCCAGATGCTCACCCTGTGGTTGTGAGGGGTGTGTGAAGTCAAACTCCCCAGGCCTGCCTCCATGAGCTGCCCTAGCCCTGTGGTGGGCTGGATGCAGGACCCCATTTTAACCCACAGTTCTCTGAACAAATGTAGTAATATTTCAACATTTATCAAGTGGGTAGTGATTGCCCAGTCATAACCATGATGTGGCTCTGGGTGGTACCTGAGCCTAAACTGTAACATTTATATCTTCAGCACTTTGGCACTCAGTAGTATAGACAAGATGGAGGTACCCCCTCTCTTATAGGAGGACACTGTGACTGAATTTTAATATTAAGGGAAGGAACTTGAGGGACACTGATCTAGAAGGAAATTGAGCTGAGGCTTCCTGACTCTGGTGTCTTTTGATCAAGACACCATCATTAATATTAGCTCTTCATGAGTGTTTGGATAAATCCAAGAACTCTGATGTATGTGCGCATGTGCATGTGTGTATGTGCATGTGTGTGCATGTGTGTGTGTGTGTTTGTGTGTGTGTTAGGGCCTCCTGGGGAGAGAGAGTGGACACTGGAGCTGGTGGCCATTACAGATGACCACTGCTTCATTTTGATGATTTTTCAAACACAGCATGAGGCTCCATTGGTCTTGGTCATGCACATTTGTGAGTGGAATGTATTATGGGTGTGTAATGTCTCTTTGTGTGTATCATGGAGGGGAATGTACAAGACGGTGATCTGAGCTAGTCTTGCTCATTGCTTTTAGGCAATAGAGCCACTTTCTGGTTACACATTCGCCCCATTTGGAGTCCTATGGTTAGACCTTGGCTGATCACCCAGGGTTTGGGCTCTTACTTTTCTGTGTTCTCTCAACATGGCTAACATGAAGCTTTCTGCATTGCCTGAACATTCTGCTCTTATTCCTGCCTTGGCTCTCCCCTTGGTCAGGTGCTAAGTATCCAGTCTGTCCTCTCTTGCGTTCCTAAGAATCAGCCTGCACTAGCTCAGCATGTGGTAGGTTATGAGAATAGGAAGGAGTCCTGGTTGCATCTGTGGCTCCACAAGAAGCCCATTTCAGGAAGCAGAACATGGCATATAAGGGGAGGCAGAGAACTCATCATAGATCCTGATCCAGGCACAGTTTCAAGCAACATGGGAACCTGTGTTCATACCCATCAAGAGAAGAAAAATGTTGTGCATGACAGTGGGAACTTTATTGCAGAAAGGAGGGAAGATGGAGAAACTAGTGTGAGGAATAGTCATGTAGAGAGAGACTGTTTAGGGGAGATTTAGATGGACGCATTAGGTAACAGTCACGTGAAGATGATACTAAGCTGAATAATGGCTTCACAATGATGTTCAGGCCTTGAGTTTTGGAGCCCATGGTACAAATTGAATAATTCCTCATAATTCAAAAGGGACTTAGTAGTTTAGATCGAATAAGATACATTTAGATGGGAAAATTATCTTAGAGTTTTTAGGAATCTTGATGATGTCATAAGCATTTGTAAAAGAGAAAGACATTAGAAGAGAGGGGATGAGGAGGGTGCTGGCTTTGAAGCAGGGGAATATTCCAGTGCCAAGGAATGATGATCTATACTGAACAGAAGAGGAGAGGACTCTCTGGAGTTCTCTTCTGAGGAAGGCTGGTCACACCAACAACTTAGCTTTCTGCCAGTGAAACTCATTTCATACACCGGAGCTCCACAACTGTAAGATAATAACTTTCAATTATTTCAGACCACCAAGGTTGTGACAGTTGATTATTGGTAGAATGAAGAAGTCATGTAGGGAAAAATAAGATGGTAGGAAGTAAAGAGTCAAGGAGAGGAGGCTGGAGGACAGAGGAGGTTCAGGATTAGATACACAGTCAAATGTGGGTAGCAGGAGGCAGAAAGACAAATGGGAATTCTAGAGTAAGGTGTGTGTGTGTGTGTGTGTGTGTGTGTGTGTGTGTGTGTGTGTGTGTGAGAGAGAGAGAGAGAGAGAGAGAGAGAGAGAGAGAGAGAAAGAGAGAGAGAGAGAGCGAGCACAGGAGGCAGGGAATAAACAGGTGTGAAGAAGGACAAGATGTCAGGCAGCATGTTTATAGAGTCTGTCCTTGTCCTTACCAGAATTAGTGGAGCTTCTTGAGATGTAGGTAGATCCCATTTTTGGACTTCAGCACAAGTCGTGCTAAGGGCTCGGGGACCCTGGTAGGATCTGGCAGTAGATCGAAGCGGAGCAGGGTCAGGGCTACAATCACCTTCAGCTCACTCATAGCAAATTGTTTCCCAATGCAGTTCCTGGGTCAGAAAGGGACAATAAAACTCATTATCCTCTCACCTCTTTTAAGGGTTGACTCTTGAAACAGCCCAGAACAACATTAAAGGCTTACTGTCACAGGTTCAGTCTAACAGCTGTGATTACAGGTCATACCTATTTTCACCCTATGTCTTGGCTCTCCTGAATTTTTGACATAGCCTCAACATTTTTCAAGGTCACTTTAACCCTACTTCTCTTAGTGGTATGAAATCTGTTGTTAGGCCAGCATTTTAAGGACTAGAGGTCAAACTTATGAATAATTTAATATATTAATCATTGCTTAGTTTACTCCATTCAGGGAGATCTAGCACATAGCTTCCACAGAGTGGAATCAGATTATCAGTAGAAAAGTTCCTACAGGAAGAATGTGTTGAGGATCCTCAAGTGGCTGCCTCATCTGCCTCCTACTTAGGGTACCCCACCTCCTTAATCCAAAATCATCTATAGACTTCTAACTCTACTTCAGAAATGTTCACAATTCCTTCTTCAGTTTCCTTTCCTGGACTTCTTTGGTCTTTCTGACCCTCCTTCTTCGCTGATCCTCGATACCTCCACCAGGTAAGGCTGTGTTCAGTGCCCAGTGCCTAGTTGCCTCTTCAGGTTACATATCCCCAGTGTAGTGAGTCACAGATAAGGTCATTCCCATTGATTCTTGGGATCTTCCCTTATCCCAGGTCTCTGTCTCATTCTGGAGATGCCCCCCTACCTCCTCACCCCTGTCAGTTGCAAATTTCCACTCATTTTCATGGCCAGCTAGCCATCTCTCCCGATGGCTAGTCCTTCCCTACACCTGATCCTGAACCCCTTTTCCCCTCCCCAGCCTCCCTCCTAGTTCCCTCCCTCCATCTGCTTCTTATGACTATTTTATTCCCCCTTCTAAGTAAAATTTGAGCTCCATCATTTGGTCCTTCTTTCTTGTTGAGCTTCGCTGTTGCCTGTATGTGAGCTATGTTCTTCTAGCTGGGCTGCTTTGTCTCGCCTCAGTGGGAGAGGTAGTGCCTAGTTTCACAGAGACTTGAAGTGCTAGACTTGAGCGGGGGATACTCAGGGGTACCTCCACCTGCACAGAGGTGAGGGGAAGGGGGCAGGGGGAAGGGGAAAGAATTGTGGGAGGGGTGACTGGAAGGGAGGCAGTGAGCAGGATATAAAGTGAATAAATAAAAAGAAAAGTAAACAAACCAAACCCAAACAACACATGCCTAGCTGCAGCTATATCCTCTTCTGGCTGCTGCCTACATCTCTTTCCTGTCTATCCCACTCCCTACTTAAGATCAAGCTGTTGAGGTGTTTGAGCATGTCTCCCCCACCTCCACACCCTACCCCTAGGCTTCGTATTTCCAAAGCTCAGCTCAATGAGCAGCTGGCTCTTATTTCTTTGATGACTGTCCCTGTTCCTCCTTGGCAACCACAGCACCATCAGTGCCATATTCAAGGGCATGCCAAAATCAGGGCATGGGATGATGGCAGGAACATGGAATGTTCTGCAAACTGCTAAGTGGGCAAGCGAAAGAATGGAGGATGAATATATTTTAATTACAGATATATTTGTAGATGACAGTTTTGAACTCTTAGAGGCAGGAATGGATGCTATCACTATTTCTGTTTTTATGTAGCATAGCACCTGACACATAGGAGTGGTTTAAACTTTATTTTACAGTTAAAATAATTATTTTTCCTTGGTTCTTAAAGTTTAATTTTTTTGAATTTAAGGAATAAAAAAAATAGAGTGAAATACAATAAAAATTAAAAAACTTCTGACCAAACCAAGCTGTGGGAACCTGTGACTGAATCCCAGTGCTTGGGAAGTAGAGGGAGAGGGACCATGAGCTCCAGAGAAGCCTGAGACTCTGTCTTAGAAAGCACGACCAGCATCATGGTTCATTCCAACTTAAGCTGAGTTGCCCAGTACTCTCCTGGCTTCCAGTGGCAGAGACATGACTGGGGAGCAGAACATTCAGTCCTGAAGTACACCAAGTGTGTGTACACAGCTGTGAAAGCTGATTTGCCACTTCATGAATTCAAGAAACCCTTCTTCTGTACCACCTTTGAAAGTTTACAGTGAGTCAGGTCCCAAGGGACAATTTTCCTAGAAGCCACCAGAAAGCCTTTGTCCAGTTCAGTAGCTATTTCAAGAGTGTCTTTTATTTCACTCACTAGAAACCTTAAAAAAATGCTATGTTATATGTAAAACAGAGGGTTTGCTTAAAAGCAGACTACTCTCCTCCTCTTTAATGCCCTTTGTCTGAAGTTAGACTATATAGCCTTTCAGTGTAAATTTGAGGAATATACATTATCTGTCAAGTTTTGGCTATGGGGCAACCACAAGAGAGAAGTGAGCACTAACATCAATTCAAAACTTGTGTTGGGAAAGAGTGCAGTGGTGGGATCAGTATATCCTGGCATGAACCGTGCCTCAGATGACCCCCTGTAACACTTCACATATCTCATTGGATATGTGCTTGCATGTTATTGACAGGTAGACATGCAAGCAAATGAATTACTTGCACAATGATTCTAGAATAAAGAACTACCCAGGAATGGAGATGGGTCAGGTCAAGGTGTGGAAAAGACATGCCTTTTAAGAGCCCCCAAATTTGACAAGCTGGACACCTGAAGTTAAAATCACTTAAAAAAAAAAAAGAGTAAAGTCCTGCCCTTAAAGTGAGGAAAATATCAGAACACATGCAAGTGTGTGGCATCCACTGACATAAATTTATTTGACCAATGGATTAATGTCTTCATAGTGTGTCCTGACGTGCTAACCTCCTTTTGTGCACAGACACATCCTCAAGAAGCTCCTCCCCTTCCCATAGCCACCAATCAGGATATACCTGGAGATGTCATATATGCAGGAGATAAAAAACAAGATATGCTGCAAATATTCTCCACAGTATATTCCATCATACACAGGATGTCTCACCTGGCTCCTCCTGAGAAGGGCAGGAATGAGTGGCTGTGTCGGGGAGAGTCTGGTGCAAACCTGAAAGGGTCAAACACCTGCAGGGAGACAGCACTTCAGTAAGGACAGGTAGAGGTCAATTGCAACCGACAAAGGGACAACATGTCCAGAGGTGGGAACAATAGGAGGCATTGGTCTTGAGACCAACTCCTCTGCCCTCCCTGGGGGCCTCCTACCTCTGGGTTTGGCCACACCTTCGGGTTGTGGTGGAGACCATAAATGGAGAGTGTGACCTGGACACCTGTGGGGCAGATAAGAATATGAGAGAAGATGGGTTACAGCCAGGGGTAATTCCTTGGTTCCTGAGACAACAAGGGATGATATGCCTACACAAGAGATTTGGGTGCTATAGGACATCACTTTCATCACATGTGCATGAGTTGGAAAAGAGCTTGAGGCACAAATGAGGAGTATAAAAAATGGAGTTAAAGAGAGAGAAGCAAGAAAGATGAACCTGAGTTTTGGGAATAAATAACATTAGAACTCAAATTTGATGAAGGATTTCCACAAAAGATGTATATTAAGTCCTGACATTGAGTTGATTTATTCTGGTTTTTCAGGTAAGTTACTAAAGTTTCAGAGAAGGGTTGCATATCATCAAAGCAGGATGTGGCAGTCCTAGAATTTTGACATAATGAGCTGAGACAAGGGTTGCTTTCCTGACATTGCAGGGATCTTGTATCTTCTGATCAGTTCATCTTTGCCGTCAACCCTAGGGCTTCTCAGGGACAGGATCACATATGACTCACATGGGATTCATTGATCTCTTTCACTTGCTTTGTCTCATAAAAGAAACACACCTTCCTAGCCCCTCTCTGATTCTTTGTCCTGTACATCCTAGTGAATGGTATTTGAGTGATAAAGTCAAAATAGCATATTCAAAGGTTTCTTTGAGAAGAATTTTCTCACACACACACACACACACACACACACACACACACACACACAGACACACACTATTTGTAAAGCAAAGAAGCTTATTTAGCTCACAGATTTGGAGTTGAAAGTTCAAACAGCTCCCTCCCCTTGGTTGCATCCTATCATGGTGAGGATAGGTGTATATCTCTTAGTGTTCTCTCTCTTTTTATTTCTAAAGCCACTATATAGAACAAAGTGAGACCAACCCTAATCTAATCAATCCACTACCTAGTGGATCTACCTCTAAACATAGCCAAGCTAAGTTTATCCATCTCGGGTTGGGATAAGTAGCTCAGTCACTCAGTCGTAGAGCACATGCTTAGCAAACAAGAAGCCTTCTGTACAGTTTACAGCACCACCAAGATCAACATAAACTAACAAAAGCTTTCACCTTCATAACTCCATTAACGTGTGACTCTGGGAATTACATAGTTGTATGAATTTGGCAGGGAACAAATACCAGGACGTAGCAAAAGATTAGCAGAAGACAACAGTGGGGTTCCACTTCTAACATATGCTACAGACAAAGAAATCAGTCATCAGGGAGTGAGGAAACTCATTCATTATTTCCTTCACAAACATCCATATAGACAAACTGAAGATTCCAAGGAGTTCTGCAAGAAAAACCTCATTCTATTTTGTTTAAATTTCCCTAATTTGCTCTTTTTATTTGAAAAACTCCCTCCCCCCCCTCGTGTGTGTGTGTGTGTGTGTGTGTGTGTGTGTGTGTGTGTTCTGTGCATGTCTAATGTAAAACTATTAGTGAAATAAGCTTTAAAAAAACCGGTATTCACTATTTGGGTAAAGAATTAGGGCTGCTAGTTAGCTATCAGGTCATTTTCTGTGTTTGATGACATCAAACCATCAGGTTATGGAGAGTAACCAATTATTTGAACTCGGCAAGAGTCAAGAGTCACATTGTATTTGCTGGTCTATATATAAATAGTAGTTCTTTATAAAAAAAGTCTACATATTATATCAAATGGAGAGGATGATAAAAATATGTGACTGTTGGGGATTGAGAGAAAGACCTAAGTTTGATCTGCAGAACACATAGAAAAAAGCTGTGTGTGCATGAAACTCAAGAAGAAGGAAGATCAAAGTGTGGATACTTTGTTCCTTCTTAGAATGGGGAACAAATAACCATGGATGGAGTTACAGAGACAAAGTTCAGAGCGTATCCTGAAGGAACGATCATCCAGGGACTGCCCCACTTGGGGATCTACCCCATAAACAACCACCAAACCCAGTCACTAGGCAGATACCAACAAGAGCCTGTTGACAGGAGCCTGATATAGCTGTCTCCTTTGAGGCTCTGCCAGTGTTGGGCAAATACAGAAGTGGATGCTCACAGTCATCCATTGGACAGAGCACAAAGTCCCCAATGAAGGAGCCAGAGAAATACCCACGGAGCTGAAGGGGATTGAAGCCCCATAGGAGGAACATCAATATGAACTAACCAGTACCGCCAGAGCTACTTGGA
Source organism: Mus minutoides (assembly GCA_902729485.2). Classification (NCBI taxonomy): domain Eukaryota; kingdom Metazoa; phylum Chordata; class Mammalia; order Rodentia; family Muridae; genus Mus; species Mus minutoides. The sequence continues at coordinate 114,811 of LR753740.1, read as the reverse complement.
ACTATACCACCAATCAAAGAAAATACATGGTGTAACTTGATTCTCTAGCTATACATGTAGCAGAGGATGGCCTAGTCGGTTATCAATGGGAGGAGAGGCCCTAGGTCCTGTGAAGGCTCTATGACCCAGTATAGGGGAATGTCAGGACCAGGAATGGGAGTGGGTTGGTTGGGGAGCAAGGGGATGGGAGAAGTGATAGGAGATTTTCAGAGGGGAAAGTAGGAAAGGGGATAACATTTGAAATGTAAATAAAGAAGATACCTAATTAAAAAAAAAAGCTGTGTGTGGTGGCACATTCTTTTTATCCCATTGCCGGTGAGGTGGGGACAGGCAGGTTCCTTCCACTCACTGGCCAGCCTAGCCTAATAGGTGACTTGCAGGCCAGTGCAAGACTCCCGGACAGTGCCTGTGGAATGACAACTAATGTTGAACCTCTGGTTCCCACTTGTATGTTCAAACATATGCCTGTGTTTCCAGCCACAACACGAAAACCCACACATGACAGTGAGGACATCTGAAGAATAGGTGTAGCTATGAATTATATGGTGTGGGCATCTGGAATTGAGTCTGGAGTACAAAAATTGAAGAATGTCACTGTTCCCAAATTAGAGTGGAAGCACCATGATGAGACCATTGATTCAAACGAAGAATGTTAGCTGATAAAAGAAGAAATGCTTTCAGTGTTATTCATACAAAGCAGCAGAACTGGAGATCATTTAACTGTATAGGAGGTCATTTAAGCTTATTATTGTACGTTATAAGTAAGAAGCATTTATTTACTGAAAAGGAAACGGGCAGTCAGAGATTCAGAACTAGTGAAGGACATAGACTACTGACCATCCATTATCTCTGGAATGAAAGGCCTGGGAAATTCATACCTTTGGGTAAAGAACGTCCATCAGGGAAGGTGACAGATGTACTGAGTTCTCTGACAATGACTGGGACAGGTGGGTAGAGCCTTAGGGCCTCCTTGATGCACATGGTGGTATAGGGAATCTGGTCCAGGTGATCCCTGAAATAAAGTCAATCCTGAAGGTCAGGTAGACTGGAGACCAGGGGCTCCCACTTACCTAAAGAATTAAGGGCATTTCTACCTCTTGAACTCTTACCAGGTGATGGAGGATCCATCCCCCAGGAGGCTCTGAACTTCCTCTCTGCATCTCTGTTGGTGCTCAGGGTGTGTGGCCAGAGCATAGAAGATCCAGGAGACTCCACTGGCTGTGGTGTCATGGCCCTCAAACATGAATGTGTCCACCTCAGCACGTAGGTCCTTGTCAGACATGCTGTCCCCATTCTCCATCTGAGGGAAGCAACAGGCATTGTCAGAGCTATGCTTGTTCCTTGTGTGTTCCCAGGAAGACTCTCAGAACTTTGCTGTACATACTCACTCTGGCAAATAAGAGGATATCCAGAAAATCCAAACGTCTCTTCTTCTTGATCTTTTCCAGCTCTCTCTCATCCTGCAGCTGATCCTTTCTCAGCTTGATCACTCCATCTATTCCAGAACATAAGTTATCACACAGACCTGAGAGCTACAGTAGCCCCATGTAACTTCATGAGTCTCCTTGGCTGAAGTAATGTGCTCTATATAGGTCAGCGAGTAAGTTGTAGACAGTGTTAGCAGACTGGTGTCATCTGATGTAGGTCAGACCTCTTTTAGCACCATGGGCAATGGAAGCTCTGCTTGACTTGCTGGGTCAAGTCTCACTACACATTATCAATATGATGACACTCACATAGTACCTAGAATTCTGATGTTCCAACTTCCAACACTAACAGTGTAAAAGTATCTAGCATATATGTGATCCAGGTCCTAAAGTAGAGTGCACTGAAGGGTCTGGATATGCCTCAGAAATCATCAATAGTCCCTTTAAGTTGATCCTATTAAATGAGGGAGACAGAATGTGCAAACAGAACCTGTGTGATCGTGAGCAAGTTGACAAGCTTGGTTGGACAAGCGGCCATTGGAAGAAAGTTTGTAGATGGTATCACTCTGATGAAAGATATTCCTCACACGGGAGTGAAATAGATTATTCAAGTCCCCAATGGCCTGGATGTAGGTCTTGTAATTTCTGAAGAAGAAGATAAAGAACAGATTAGACTGTAGAGAGATTTGACCTGTAGATAGAATGGACTCTGGGAGATTTCTATTTGGTAGGAACACACAACATTGAGGCACACACTAACTCTGACTTATAACCCTTGTAATTTTCAAGTCAGTAAAAGGTGGCATGAGTGTTTAGGCAGCCATCCCAGATACGGATCAGTGGTCTATGGTTGGGGTAGGATTGGATTGGGTCAGAGATTGACCTGAGGCTGGAGTAAGACTCTTTATTGAGTATCGAAGGTGTCCCACCTGCATCACAGAGAAGTCCATATCAGTTGCTAAGACAAAGGCCCTGAAGTTCAAGGGTTGTAACTCACCCATCCACCTGAACACTGCCCTTGTGGCTGAAGGCACACTTCATGACAGTGTCTAGGGTCATTAAGGAGATGTGTTGAAAGATCTCTATAGAGGAGTCCTGACCAGCCAGCCGTTCCCATTTGTCCTGTGGTGGGAGAGGAACATTGACTTAATTTTCCCAGAATACATGTGTTCAATGGAGTGAATTATTTCCCTATATTTTAAGATACTGTGTTCTAAGTTCTTCAATTTAGATAACATGTTTTACAGACTGCAAAACTAATCTTTGTGAAAGGACACTTATATTATTGTAAATTACTTCAAAATTAAATATAGAAGCTCATAAGAAAAGAAACAAGTTTCACATGTTTACAATGAGTTAAGATGTCTTATCTGATAAACAACACTGTCTTTAGGGGATAAAAAAGATGATACATCAGTGTATGGAAAGCTGAGCTCAGCCCGAGATAATGGTAGGACTTCTATGTATAGCACATAAAAACCCCAAGTAGGCAGAATGGCATTTTTAATGAGGGTCCCCAGGGACCCCAGTTACTATGTATTCATCAAAGGCTTGCTGAGAACAATTGACTCATTGTGGTGGTTTTAATAAAAATAGCTTCCATAGGCGCACAGGGAGTGGCACTATTACTCCTAATAGTGTCACTTGTTGGAGTAGGTATGACCTTGTTGGAGGATGTGGTCACTGTGGGGCAGGCTTTGTGGTCTCAGATGTTCAAGCTATGCCCAGTGTTTCACTCTCTTCCTGCTTTTGGATCTGATGTAGAACTCTCAGCTACCTCTCTAGCATTATATATGCCTGTGTGCCACCATGCTTCCCATGATGACAATGGACTAAAACTCTAAACTGTAAGCTGACCCCAATTCAATGTTTTCTGGTATCTTTTCACAGCATTGTGACCCTAATTAAGACAGCAGTTGGTACCAGGAGTAGGGTATTGCTATGATAGATTGCTTTGTTTGGAATAATATGGACTTTAGAAATTTGAAAGCAGTTGAACACTTTAAGTGGGGTTTAATGGGCCATATTCTAGTATAAGGACAGTGGTGCTGAGGGGGATTTGAATTGTGGGGTCCTGGCTCAAGAGGTTTCAGAGGAGAAGAATTTTAGTATATGGCCTTGGGACCGTTCTTGTGATATTTTGGCAAAGAATGTGGCTGCTTTTCTCCCTTGTTCAAAAAGTCTGCCTAGACACTATTGCATAGGACAGCAAGTGTTTACTGAAGGAACCCTGATATAGCTGTCTCGTACAGAATTGGATGCTCACAGTCATCTATAAGATGGAGCACGGGGCCCACATTGGAGAAGCTAGAGATAGAACCCCAGGAGCTGAAGGGGTCTGCAACCCTAGAAGAGGAACAACAATATGAACTAACCAGAACCCCCAGAACTCGTTGTCTCTAGCTCCATATGTAGCAGAAGATGGCCTAGTCAGCCATCATTGGGAAGAGAGGCCCCTTGGTACTGCAATCTTTATATGCCCCAATACAGGGGAACACCAGGGCCCAGAAGTGGGAGTGGGTGGGCAGGGGAACAGGGCAGTGGGAGGGGGGAGGGAACTTTTGGGATAGCATTTGAAATGTAAATTAAGAAAATATCTAATAAAAAAATTGAAAAAAAAAAGAAAAAAAAAGTCTGCCTAAGGGTAAAGTGTTTTGGATTAATTGCATTGGCAGGGAATATCTTAAAATAGCTTAGTATGAATTCTGTCATATGGTTATTAGAATTCATTCTTATGGAGATCTATAATGAAAAGGAGCAAACTGAGCAAGAAAAAAAATACAAAATGTATACTTTTAGGAGGAAGGAGGCACCTGAAAGTAAAAATGTAGCTAAGGCCCGTGTTGAAGGAGATAAACAGATTAAAGGAAGCTTGACGCTAAGTGGAGTAAAGAAGTGGCGACCTTACACCCACTCAGATAAACTTCCATTTTGTAAAAAGAAATTAAATAAAGGTGAAAAAGAATTAAAGGAAAGCCTGGGGCCAGACCTGGAGGTACATACCTTTGATTCAAACATTCAGAATGCAGAGATTGGAAAATCTCTAAGTTTGAGACCAGCCTGGTATACAGATTGAGTTTTAGGACAGCCAAGCTTAGGCAGTAAAGGAAACCATCAAAAACAGCTGGTAAAAATGTAATTGAATGAGGGGTCCATGTCCAGGCCGAGCAAGCATCAGAACTTAGCAGTTTGGCCACATGGTTCTGTCTTTAGAGTCAAGGAAAGAAGAAAGGGATTAGGGGATTTCCCTCTATAACTAAGGAAAGCTGCTGAGGCCAGGCATATGTCTTGTGTGTCCTTGCATAGAGGATTAAAGAGGCTATTGTGTGAAGCTGTGAAGATGAAGCCTCGATTACCTTAGAAGCCCAAGATGTTGGAGATGTTAGAGTTGTGGGCTCTCTGCTGAGCAGGGCTGCTAACAGGGAGTAAAGCAAGCCAACAACGCTAGAAGAAGTTGGAGATTTCAAGAGCACTTTGACATAAGACATTGAAATGCAGAGTTTGGAGTTTGCCCACTTGTTTTTAGTCTTGCTCTGGCTCAGTATTTCTTTACCATGCTCCCTTTTCTCCTGTTTGGAATTGTAAAGTATATCCTGTACATGTCAGGAGTATGTGATCTGCCTTTTCATTTTAATTTTACAGGGGATTAAAGTTAGATTGCATGAGTCTCTTAGACTTTGAACTTTGGACTTTGGAACAGTGCTATGATAGACTATGGGGACTTTTGAAGTTGGACTGAATGTATTTCTGCACTAGGATACACCTTCAAGCCTAAGGGGAAAGGGGTCAGGAAGTGGAATGTGTTTGGCAGTTTGAATGAAAATGGCCCCCAAAGGTCCATTAGGAGGTGTGGCCTTGTTAAAGTATGTGTGGCTTTGTTGGAGGAAGTGGTCATTGGAAGTGGGCTTTGAGAACTTAGATGCTCAAGGCACACCTAATGTCTCACTTTCTTTTTGCTGCCTTTGGATCAAGATGTAGAACTCTTAGCTACCTCTCCAGCATATCATGTGTGCCCATGTTCTACTGTGCTTTCCACTATGATGGTAATGGACTAAACTTCTGAACTGTAAGCTAGCTTCAATTAACTAAAATAGTCAAATCCAGAGTCCTGTTGAAAGGTGGTGGTATGGTAGGTTTGGCTATGACAATGTGGATCTGGAGTCCATGTCCCTGATGAGTCACTCAAGACTGTGCAGAAGCACTGAGACCCAAGGGAGACGCCAACTAAGTATTATCCTGAGAAGTCTTTCTGAAGTTGAAGATTTGAAGAGGGAGAGAAGAGTACCCTGATGCTCTTTGCCTTGGGCAATGAGCCAGTATGACCATATACTAGTACCTGGAAATTTTCTGTTCCAACTCTATTTGAAGAACCTGTATTCATAGTAGAATATATATGTGAAGCGTATACACTGAGTAGGTGAAGAGAGAGATTGAGAAAGAGAGAGGAGAATATAAGCAGTAAGAAGAGAAGGAAGAAGGAGGAGGAGGAAGAGCAAAAGTAGAAGGAAGAAGAGGAGGAGGAGGAAGAAGAGGAGAAGCAGCAGCAGCAGCTCTGGCAGAAGAAGCAGCCAATGTATAAAGGACAGCAGAGCTGAGGGGAGTAGAAGAAAAATGTAAAATGAACTCACTAGCATCAATCGAACAGAGTCGGCCATGTTTTTCACATAGGGTTTCAGAATGTCATAGTGGAAGGCTGGGGTTAGCATCCGCCGGTGCTGGAACCATGGCTGTCCGTTCAACAAGAGCAAACCATAGCCTGGGCCAGAGAGAGGTGTGTGTATATGTGGCATCAAATCAGAGAGACCAGCTGGGCAGTGGTGGCACATGCCTTTAATCCCAGCACTCGGGAGGCAGAGGCAGGTAGATTTCTGAGTTCGAGGCCAGCCTGGTCTACAGAGTGAGTTCCAGGACAGACAGGGCTCTACAGAGAAACCCTGTCTCACCCCCCCCCCCAAAAAAAACCCAAAACAAAAAAACAAACCAAAACAAAAGAAAAACTCAACCAACCAACCAAAACCAACCAACCAACCAAACAAACAAACCTAAAAATCCAAAAAACTAAAACCAAAAACCAAATCAGAGAGACCATTAGAGAAATTGGGGCAAAGGGCTGTGAAGTGGAACTGTTAGAGACAACTCTGAAGAACGGTACAGCCCAGAACGTGAACTTCCCAGCTAGTGTCACATGCTGTGATTATGACAGCTGTGAGATAAAAATTGCAAAAGGGGACGGTAGATCAAACTGATGTTCATGTAGGACTGTCTGGAGAATTGAAGGGTCAGAAGTAGAGCTTTGGGGGTAGACCGTGACAGTGGTAGTCTGTCACATTTCATTCTCTGTGAACCAGAGACACAACACTTGGAAAAGTTAATTAGGAGTAGACCACCTTCCTAGTTTAGTCATACATACCAATCCAAGGAGCTAGCAATCTGTAGGCACCATTAGCCTTTGGATCTGAAAGGGAAAAAATGACTTAACAAGAAAAGGGATAAAGGAGGCAGCCCCAAGGCAACTGTGGTTGAAGCCATGGGTTTCTGTGACACTTTATGTGCTGTCTGTTGGCAAACTGTCTAATGTCCCTGTCCATTTTCTCATATTCCCCAGGATTAGGAAGGTAGGATTTGTGTGTATGTCTCCTATGAGTCCAGGCAGGAAACAATTAGAGATTTGAAACCTGGAACAATTAACAAGACTTACCATCTTAATTTAATTAAATAACAAAGAAAGATAAAGACTCTAGGCTAAGGGATTTGGTTTTCAGTACTGTGTGTTGCAGGCACATGCTGGATTAGAGCCTGAGAGAATGGTAGAGTGTGTAGGGTACTTGACAGGGCAAGTACCAAAGAGGAAGGTGCTTATCTCTTCACAACAGCATGTTATGCTCACCTGATCGCCCCAGAATCACTTTCATGTAGTCAGGGTCATAGACAGTTAAGTAGGCTTTGCTCCCCCAGAACCAGCGAGGAAAGGCACTTGGGAACTTCTCTATGCATGACATAATTTCCTGTAGTTCTTGGTCGCCTTTGAACTGCTGTTGAAGGAAAGATAATGTAGTAGGACTCTTGTTTAGTGTTTGGGCTGGAGTCAAGAATAGAGCAAGCACGGGAACATAGCTCTGTTTTTTTCTGAAGTTGCCAGGAAAGTAGGGGCAGTTTGATGAACTATCTGTGCTATCACTCATAGCTTTGTTATATGGGGACTGGTCCTGAGGTGGGTTTGAGAATCCTGTTCAATGGAACTGTGTTCCTCAGAGGAATCACAGGGTCAGATCCTTAGATCTGCACAGAACACGGCATACCCATGTCTTTCTAAGACCATCTATTGCACAATCCTTTGTTGTGCAACTTTCCATGTATCCTTCTATTTGGCTCTGTACTTTATTTCCTGGGCTGATAGTGCAATGGGTCAGTACTGTCCCTTCCCATTTGCCTTTCTCCGTAATTTCATACACCTGTGCCAGGCTCTTGAGTTGACCCTTGTGGGACAAGAAACTGATGGTATGCTTGAATCCAAGTAGCTTATATTGCAGGGTGTGTGGAATGAGAAAAAGAGCTAAATGGCCCTGTGGAAATACTAACCTTAGTGTTCTCATATGAGTGTCCTACCCACCCTTTCCCTTTAAAATGCCATGACTTTGGGATTTCAATTTGTAATTCGCCCATCCTAAAAATTCTATTCTGGGTCAGCCACTCACTCATTCCAGCAGTGTGAACCCTTCCTGGGCCTGATAATTTCTAAGATGTGCACCATTGTTACACCAAGAGTCCCAGCCCGTGGGGGCAAGGGTTCCACCTCTCTGATATCTGCTTTCCCAGGCAAGCCCTGACCTTGGGAGAGAATAGCCATAAATAACTTGCCAAGGAACTACTTAAAAGTTGTTTGAGAACAGCAGAGATATTAAAGGTACTCAGTCAGAAGAGGAGGAGACTAGGTAGGACCAACCAAAGCTTTCAAAGTGAAAGACTATCACTATAGAGTTGAGCAACAGCCAGACAATACCCCTATTGTTAGGCTGACATGCCTCAGCCTGAGCTGGGCATGTTATGAAGCACTTGGACTCTTTATATATCAGGCTTTGCCCCGTGAATTTGATGGCCAGTCTCTGAGACACCCATCCTCCCTGCTCTCCCACCCATCCTTCTCTTTCCTTCATACCTCATGCCCAAAGAGCCAGTGAAAGGGAGGTGATGGGAACTGCTGGAAAGCCTTGAGTAGCCATTGCCTGTGCAGGTAGAACTGGACCGCTTTGACCAGCAGCAGGAGCAGACCGAGAACAGAGGCCACTTGGAGGAAGCCAGAGAGGCTGCCTGCAAATTGTGTGGGGCTTAGAGCAGAGACACTCATAGTGCAGCCACTCCTCCTTGCAGTCCTCACTCTCACTAATCATTTCTACCTCCTGCCTAAATCCTGTAAGGATTGCCCGCCTACCTGTGGGAGGGAGAAGCATGAGGCTGACCAATCTTGATCTCAAAGTTCAGTTGGTTAAATATAAATAACAGGATTGATTTACTTTGAGAATCAGAGACACATTTTTCTTTTCAGCTGCCAGTGGCTACCTGTACCTACTTTCCTCTCTTTGTGAGAGTCAAGAACATTGACTTGTTTGCCTTTTATTTTCCTTTTCATTGTATTTGCTGTCTACACTTATGGATACAGTGTGATATTTCAACACCTGGGCACTGCACGTATAAGTTAAGCAGAATAATTACAATTTCCTTAAATATTCATCCACTTAGTTTTTAATCTTTTCTTGCAAAGTTTTATTTAATTATTAAAAATCAAATAGAGTTGTCATATAAAAAAAAATATCGTGTTGAAGTCCTGTGGTATATGGAGGTCCTCACACATTGGCTTTTTCCCAAGCTCCATAGCTTAAGTCTGTGGTTTCATTTGCTGTTTTTGGGTGGTCCTTGGAGTTTTATGGTAGACCCAGTATCTAATAGTTTCTTTTGAATTGTCCATGCTAAATGGATAGTGAGTGGTTGCTGATTCAGACTGGAGAAAATCTAGGCACTGCTGCCCTTATCCATCTAGGTAGGCCAGTCTCATGGGCAATCCATGCCTTGGAATGACAAGGGTTCTTGTGCTTGTTTTGATTTTGGGGAGCTAACAGGTTTCTTTCCATTCCTCAGCATCTTCTTGTGAGATTTAAAAAAAAATTGTAGATAACATACAGTTAAATTTCATTTAAAAAAAAATCTATTCAGCCAACCTCACTCTTTTACTTGGCGAGTTTAATCCACTTTTGAAAAGTTTCTTCTGTAGACTCTAGTCTGCCAAGGCCTTGCTTATAAAGGACTTGGCATACTTCTCTTGGTTATAGAATTTCTTGTCTTGGAGTTTTGAGAACTTGAATATAGTGTGTCTTCAACAGGACCAAATCAATTGAATCTAAATGGGCCCTTTGAATTTACTGTACTTGGGTGCCCATGGATTTCTCAATAAATACTGGAAAGCTTTCAGCTATTATTTAGCTAAATAGCTTTTCTTATCTAGGGTTTTCGTGCTGTAAACAAACACCATGACCAAGGCAACTCTGACAAGGACAAAATTTAATTTGGTCTGGCTTACATGTTCAGTCCATTATCATCAAGGCAGAAACATGGCAGCATCCCCCAGGCATGATACAGGAGTTGCTGAGTGTTCAACATCTTGTTCTGAAGGCAAACAGAAGAAGACTAGCTTCCAGGAAGCTAGGATGAGGGTCATAAAGACCATGCCCACCGTGGCACACTTCTTGCAACAAAGGCCACACCTCCAAATAGTGCCATTCCCTGGGCCAAGCATATTCAAACTACTACAGCTTTATTTGTTTATGTGTTTACTTATGATTTACTTGTATGCATGTGCCACATGAATGGCATATGTGTGTAGGTCAGAGGACAATTTACAGGAGTCAGTTTTCTCCTATCATGTAGGTTTCAGAGATGGAACTCAGGTCTTGGTCCAGATGAAACTTGGTATCAAGTGCCTCTAACTAGCAAGCCACCTCACCAACCCTCACAAAACAGGTTTCTTTTCATTTGGTAACTCCTATAATGTGATCACTTTTCACTTAATCGTATCTTGTTGGTCTTATAGACTTTAGTTTTTACCTTTTTCCTATTTCTTTTTTTTTTTTTTTCCGAGACAGGGTTTCTCTGTGTAGCACTGGCTGTCCTGGAACTCACTCTGTAGACCAGGTTGGCCTCGAACTCAGAAATCTGCCTGCCTCTGCCTCCCAAGTGCTGGGATTAAAGGTGTGTGCCACCACACCTGGCTCTTATTTCTTTTTCTTTTGTCTGTCTTGGTTATCTCAAAAGCCTGTCTTCAAGTTCAGGATTCTTCCTTCTATGTGATATAATCTGCTACTGAGACTCAACTGTGCCTTTAGTTGATTTATTAAATCCTCTGTGGCTTCTTTTTTATGATCTATATTTCTTTTTCTGAGTTTCTCGGTCAAGTGATGCTTTTCGTTTGTTTTGTTTTTAATGAAGTGTGTATTCTTCCATATCTTGTCAAGTTTCCTTAAAATCACCATGTTGAGCTTTTCTTTTCTTTTCTTTTCTTTTCTTTTCTTTTCTTTTCTTTTCTTTTCTTTTCTTTTCTTTTCTCTCTCTCTCTCTCTCCCTTCCTTCCTTCCTTCCTTCCTTCCTTCCTTCCTTTCTTCCTTCCTTCCTTTCTCTCTTTCTTTCTTTTTCGAGACAGGGTTTCACTGTATAGCCCTGGCTGTCCTGGAACTCACTTTGTAGACCAGGTTGGACTCGAACTCAGAAATCTGCCTGCCTCTACCTCCCCTGCCCGGCGAGCTTTGCTTTTCTTGATAGCAACCCACTGATATTTTTTCTTCCGTGGCACTTACTAGAAAGATATTTTTATTATGTGAGCTGTGACTTTATTCGGATCCTCGTGTGGTTAACTACTTGCCTTTGCTGCTTTTATAGGATAGCATTTTCTCCAGCAAGGTACTTTGTCCTGGAGTTGTGCCAGGGTCTTGGTAGTGTGGTTACACTGATCTTAGTTCCAGTTTTGTGGTTTCCATGCAGCATCTTCAGTTACCTGTGTGTGTGTGTTTCAGTGGCCTAGCCTTCAGGTATTTATGGGCGATTGCTGAGACTCTCCTTAGGAAGCTAGCTTTTTGTACCAGTGAGCACAATGCATGCTGTTGTGTATAAGGATGAGGAGGTCAAATTTTAGTCTCTGTTGTTTACACTAGGTAGGGCTGATCTGATGGACCCAGGAAAGCAATGAATGCCTGATACAGTTTAAGCAGGGAAAGGGTTCTAGTCAGTTTCGGAGGCCCTCCAGGGAGGAGGCTGCAGAGGAAGGCCCTCCTCCTTCTCTTCTTTCCTTTTCTTCTTCTCCTTCTCCTCTTCATCTCCTTCTCCTTCTCCTTCTCTTTGAAACACTTTATATACCAGGCTCACCTCAAACTCATATAGACTTACTTGCCTCTATCCTCTGAAAGCTGGAACTAAAGGCATGTGCCATCACTGCCGGGCCTCTGGAAGTTCTGATCAGCCTGACCCCAGGAATTTGGTACTCTTTAGTTTCTACTTAGTCCTTGTACAGGATAGACCTGATTGGAGTGGTAAGGGAATGAAGAAATGACAAACACATACATACAAAGAATCAGAAATACAGAAGGAGCTGGGATTGCGTGGACTGGGGTCTCTGATGGAGATGCTGAAGCTTTCTCCCCAGGCTCACTGTGTTTATTTATACAGAGAGGAGGGTTTTGCACACATGAATCAAGGGGGATAGGCTTAGTTAATCACGTTAGGTGCAGTTTCTATAGGGGAGAGTTTTCAGGCTCTCAAGGGGGAGAAGGCTATGGTAGACACTTTCTGCACACACTAGCAACATCTGCATACAGCTTTGCTATCCCTACCCCCCTCACATCAGGAAGTAAAGCTGTACTGTTTTTCCCATGGGCTTGAGGCTAGGGTCCTTGCTACAGTCACACCCATGTCAACAGCACACATTCACTCAAGAGTTCATGTATTCAGCGTTTTTCTACTCCTCGCGATAGTCTCAGAATCATGACTGGACTGAGGTATTCATAGTAGTCTTAGGTAGGAGACCAGATAATGTTCATTGGCTGTGCACTATCTTCATGGGTAATTTACTCACTGAATTGATCAGGGTAGGCTGCCCAATTACCCCTAGAGCTTCTGATAGGGGGGAAGGGTCTCTCAGCTGTTTCCTATGGCCTTGGTAAGCTGAGATGCTCAGAGCTGTATGGCTGCTTTGTGGAAATTTAGGAAGTTTATTGGTGCTTGCAGGATACATCATGGGATGCTGGGGTAAGCATGGAGCTCAAGATATTGTGCAGGAGAAACTTGAGTAGTGGCCGAGTTAATGCTGCAGATATAAGATTACCTGACAGTGCTGCAAACTGGGCTTTGCTTCTCTAAGGGCAAATATTTTAGGTGCCCGTGGTTCAAACAGGAACTGCTGGACACCAAGACATATGCATTCCCTATAGCTTGATCTCATTTGGGGAACTTTAACAGTAGATTTTATGTGCTTTATTTCCCTCTTTACAAAGACATTTTGGGTCTCTGGGCCCTGTGTAATATTTGTTATTACCTTCAAACACTATTCCAGTGGAATCATACTTGCTTTTTCTTGGCTTTCGACCTTGTTATGGATGGAAACAGGACAGATACTTCTAGTCAGCTATTTTGCTGGGGACATTCCACTGACTACCTGCTGTGTGCCAGGCAGGGTAGTAAGGGGCATGCACAGCAGCAAGAAAAATAGACATAAACCTTGACTTAAAGAACTCAGTCTAGTTTACCAAATGTTCAATAAATATGATTGGTTGTACCCTTGCCCTTATTTCAGTGATAAGAAACTGGCAACAGAGAGTCCAAGTGATATTGTTCAAACGAAAACAATCATTGAGAGTCCATGGTGGTATTGGTAACCTTCCCTATTGGACTAGAAGGCTGCCTCCCCCAGAATCTGCTGACATGCTCTCAAAGGCTTCTCCTCTGCTTTTCTAATAACAAGGGTTTTATTTCTCAACTCCTAGGGCCAAAGGTCTTTTCTTTTTCTCCCAAATCCTATGCTCTGTCAAAATCTAGAGCAAAGGGGAATGGAATAACTTACACTCTATCTCTCTGAACTTTACCCTAGTTTCATGCCTACTTTTCCTATCCACATTCTTCTCTGACCTAGGACTTTTAGACTCTGGCCTTTCCCTTCTTTACCCATTTTTTTCACCCCTAAAATGAAGGAGCATATTGTAAAGAATTTTGAAATTTAAATCTGCTTGTCAGTTACTGTTAATAATTCTTTGAAAATTTTCTATTTTATAATATTATTATATTCATCCCCTCAGAGTTCCTCCTAGATCTCCACTCCATTTCCCTATAGACTGAATTCATTGTCTTTTTCTTGTGACCCTAAACCAATCAAGTCCAGTTTGTGCAATACATATACTCCTGTGTGTGTGGCCATTCTGTGGAACATAGTCAACCTACCAGGTGTTGACCCTTTTCTTTATATGTTTGCTAGAATTTGTTGACAGTTGTTTCCTTGATCTTAGCTATTCTGTCTGGCATACGATGATATCTCAAAATTAACAATGTTGAACACTCTGACAGTATTTTCTCGCCGTTTTTATTTGTTCTTTTTAGAACTCTCTACTCATATACATAGTCTACTTTCCTCCTTCCCACAAATTCTCTTACTTTCTTTCAAGCTCACGGCTTCTTTTTTTTTCTGTGGTTTTTAACTGTATGTGGCTAAATATAGAAATACATCCTGATCAGTTTATATAATGTTACTTGTATGTATGTTTTAGCAGTTTACTATTTGTTATTGGATAATCAAATGTACTCTCCCCTGGAGAAGACCATTTTTCCTGTATGCCTATGCATGTACTTATGAGCTTTCCTCCTTCCATGTTAGCAAATCTTTGGTATCATCTTTGGAGAGTACTTATTACTTCCACTTTCCTAAACCCATATAATTTCTAAATGTATTCTAAATAGTTAATCTTATACCCACAGACAAATGTCACTCCCATCCCTCATTAAAGAAACAACTTATTTCTCTTCCTCCTCTTCCTCCTCCTCTTCTTCCTCCTCCTCTAGCTCCTCACAACAGACAGATGCTCTGGTCAAAATGCAGAGAATAAGTGAGCACAGGGTGCTCAGTACCAGTTAGTGCATCTGTAACACAAGCTATATACCCGAGGCTTAGGGAAACATAGAGGTGGGGGTGAAAAGATTGTTAAGAGTCAGAAGACCATGAAACCTGTTGTTAGAAAGTCTTTTAGATATGGCAGGGATGATGTAGCTATTACATCTCAACAATGTAGTTACTTAAATAAGACCTGCTTAATCAGTTAATATGCAAACATTGATGGGGGTAAATGTCACAAGAATTCATCCCTTGGTGAAGAGCCTTAGGCAACAAATGAGAAGGGGAAAATTAGTTTTATCCAGGGATGATACCCTTGATAGGTCAAGTCATCAGCCCTAAATGAATCTACATACCAAATATATAAAGAAAAAATATCTTGAATTTAACAGAGACTGGGAGAGGGGACATGGGAGGAACAGAATAGGGAGCAGGAGGTATAGAAATGATATAAATATAGTACTCATGCATAAAATTATCAAAAAGTTGAGAAAAAGAAAATTAAAACAAAAACAAAAACAAAAACCGACTCCAATGTGTTCTTTCCAGTTAGGCCCATGATGTGGTCAAAGTGAGCATTTATTGACTAAATATTGACAGTATTGACAGAATCAAGTACTGAATAAGAAGTTTCACATATTTCCTTGCAAAATACTACATAAAATAAATTATTTGTTTTCACAGGATCACCTCACTGGTTAGAGGTACAGCCTAGATTATACTGGTAAGATTCTAACCCAGGCAGTCTGTTTGTGGGACTTTGTGGCTAACGATGGATGTAAAGAAGATGGTGGTTAGGTTGAACCACTGGTCCATATGGCAGCCCATAAACTTCTCAGAAACCATTTCATGTTTCCCTTAATATTCCCACAGAGCAGAAGATTTCAGAGATGATCTGGCACAAAGTCTCCAGGGAGCTCTCATAGGGTGTATGGTCAACCTGTGACTAGATGCTGGCTGTGTTGTCTTCTCAATGATTCCCATGAGTGACTTGGAAGTGTATAAGTCATATTTACAAGAACGCATACTATGTAGTCACATGTAAATTATCAGCATAACTTTAAAAATGTCCTGGTAGCATCAAGATTTATTAACAAAACAAGTTTCCCATTTAATTGCTGTCCAGACAGTTCAAGTAATGATCTTGAGAGTCGTGACTTGAAATTTGTATCATGACACTTTCTGCAGAATGGATAAGAGACCTACTAATGCCCATCATCATCAGAACCCAATTTTCCCACCATAGCAAGTCCTGAATATACCATCAGAACTGGAAAAGAAAGACTCGGATCTAAAATCACTTCTCAATACAATGATAGAGGACTTTAAGAAGGACATAAATAACACAGGTAGAAGCCCTTAAAGAGGAAACACAAAAATACCTTAAAGAATTGCAGGAAAACACAATCAAACAGGCAAAGGAAATGAACAAAACCATCCAAGATCTAAAAATGGAAAGAGAAATAATAAAGAAATCACAAAGGGAGACAACTCAAGAGTTATAAAACCTAGGAAAGAGATCAGGAGTCGTAGATGCAAGCATCACAAACAGAATACAAGAGATAGAAGAGAAAATCGCAGGGGGCAGAAGATACCATAGAAAATATTGACACAACAGTCAAAGAAAAATGCAAAAAGCAAAAAGCTCCTAACCCAAAATATTCAGGAAATCCAGGACACAATGAGAAGACCAAACCTATGGATGACAGGTATAGAAGAGAGTGAAGATTCCCAACTTAAAGAGCCAGTAAATAGCTTCAATAAAATTATAGAAGGAAACTTCCCTAACCTAAAGAAAGAGATGCCCATGAACATACAAGGAAACTACAGAACTCTAAATAGACTGGACCAGAAAAGAAATAACTCCCAACACATAATAATCAAAACATCAAATGCACTAAACAAAGAAAAAAATATTAAAAGCAGTAAGGGAAAAAGGTCAAGTAACATATAAAAGCAGACCTATCAGAATTACACCAGACTTCCCAATAGAGACTATGAAAGCCAGAAGGTCCTGGGAAGATGTCATACAGACCCTAAGAGAACATAAATACCAGTCCAGGATACTATACCCAGAAAAACTCTCAATCACCATAGACGGAGAAAACAAGATATTTCATGACAAAACCAAATGTACACAATATCTTTCTACAAATCTATCCCTACAAAGAATAATACATAGAAAACACCAACAGAAAGAGGGCAATTACACCCTAGAAAAAGCAAGAAAGTAATCTTTCAAGAAACCCAAAAGAAGATAGCCACACAAACATAATTCCACCTCTAACAACAAAAATAACAGGAAATAAGAATCACTTTTCCTTAATAGCTCTTAACATCAATGGACTCAATTACCCAATAAAACAAAATAGACTAACAGATTGGACACATAAACAGGAACCAGCATTTTACTGCATACAGGAAAGGTACCTCAGTGACAAAGGCAAACACTACCTCAGAGTAAAAGGTTGGAAAGCAATTTTCCAAGCAAATGATCCCAAGAAACAAGTCAGAGTAGCCATTCTAATATCAAATAAAATCAACTTTCAACCAAAAGTTATCAAAAAGAATAAGTAAGGACACTTCCTACTGGTCAAAGGAAAAATCTACCAAGATGAACTCTCAATTCTGAACATTTATGCTCCAAATGCAAGGGCACCCACATTCATAAAAGAAACTTTACTAAACTTCAAAGCACACATCACACGCCACACAATAATAGTTGGAGACTTCAACACCCTACTCTCAGCAATAGACAGATCATGGAAAAAAAACTAAGGAGAGATACAGTGAAACTAACAGAAGTTATGAACCAAATGAATCTAACATATCTCTATATATAACATATATATCTCTCTATATCTCTCTATCTCTATCTCTCTATCTCTATCTATAATTTCATCCTAAAGCAAAAGAATATACCTTCTTCTCGCACCTCATGATACCTTCTCCAAAATTGAACATATAATTTGTCACAAAATAGGTCTCAACAGATATAAGAAATAATCCCATTTACCCTATCAGATCACCATGGACTAAGGCTGGTCTTAAATATCAAAAAAAGTAAAATGGAAAACACATATACACATGGAAGCTGAACAATGCTCTACTCAATGATAACTTGGTCAAGGAAGAAATAAAGAAAAAAATTAAAGACTTTTTGGAATTTAATGAATATGAAGACACATTATACCAAAACTTATGGGACACAATGAAAGCAGTGGTAGGAGGAAAACTCATAGCTCTAAGTGTGTTCAAAAAGAAACTGGAGAGAGCTTACACTAGCAGCTTGACAGCACACCTGAAAGCTCCAGAACAAAATGAAGCAAATACACCTAAGAGGAGTAGAGGGGAGGAAATAATCAGACTCAGGGTTGAAATCAACCAAATTGAAACAAAAAGAACTATACAAAGAATCAACAAAAGCAGGAGCTGGTTCTTTGAGAAAATCAACAAGATAGATAAATCCCTAGCCAGACTAGCCAGAGGGCACAGAGACAGTTTCCAAAGAAGTAAAATCAGAAATGAAAAGGGAGACATAACAACATAAACAGTGGAAATTCAAAAAATCATGAGATTCTTCTACAAAAGTTTATACTCAACAAAATTGAAAAACCTGGACGAAATGGACAATTTTCTAGACACATGTAAGGTGCCAAAGTTAAAACAGGATCAGATAAACCATCTAAACAGTCTCATAAAACCCCTAAAGAAATAGAAGCAGTCATTAATAATCTCCCAACCAAAAAATGCCCAGAACCAGATGGGTTTAGTGGAGAATTCTATCAGACTTTCAAAGAAGGCCTAATTACAATTCTCTTCAAACTATTCCACAAAATAGAAACAGAAGGAACCCTACTCAATTCATTCTATGAAGTCACAATTACACTTATACCTAAACCACACCAAGACAAAACAAAGATAGAGAACTTCAGAACAATCTCCCTTATGAACATTGATGCAAAAGTACTCAACAAAATTCTTGCCAAACAAATCCAAGAACATATCAAAATGATCATTCACCACAATCAAGTAGGCTTCATACCAGGGATGCATGGTGGTTCAATATATGGAAATCCATTAATGTAATCCACTTCATAAACAAACTCAAAGAAAAAAAAAACCACATGATCTTTTCATTAGATGCTGAAAAGGCATTTGACAAAATTCAGAATCCTTTCATGTTAACAGTCTTAGAAAGATCATGAATTCAAGGCCCCTACCTAAACATAGTAAAAGCAGTATACAGCAAACCAGTAGCCAATATCAAACTAAATGGAGAGAAACTTGAAGCAATCCTACTAAAATCTGGGACTAGACAAGGCTTCCCACTTTCTCCTTATCTATTCAATATACTACCTGAAGTTCTACCTAGAGCAATTAGACAACAAAAGGATGCCAAAGGGATACAAAGTGGAAAAGAAGAAGTCAAAATATCACTATTTGCAGATGATATGATCATATACTTAAGTGACCCAAAAAATTCCATCAGAGAACTCCTAAACTTGATAAACAACTTCAGCAAAGTGGCTGGATACAAAATTAACTCAAATAAATCAGTAGCCTTTCTCTATTCAAAGGATAAAGAGGTTGAGAAATAAATTAGGGAAACGACACCCTTCACAATAGACACAAATAATATTACATACCTTGGTGTGTCTTTAACCAAGCAAGTGAAAAATCCGTATGAACTTCAAATCTCTGAAGAAACAAATAGAAGAAGATTTCAGAAGATGGATAGATCTTCCATGCTCATGGATTGGCAGGATTGAAATCAACCAAATTGAAACAAAAAGAACTATACAAAGAATCAACAAAAATGGTAAAAATGGCCATCTTGCTGAAAGCAATCTACAGATTCAATGCAATCCCCTTCAAAATTCCAAATCAATTCTTCATAGAGTTAGAAAGAGCAATTTTCAAATTCATCTGGAATAACAAAAAACCCAGGATAGTGAAAACTATCCTCAACAATAAAAGAACTCCTGGGGGAATCACCAACCCTGACCTCCATCTTTACTACAGAGCAATAGTGATAAAAACTACATAGTATTGGTGCAGAGACAGGCAGGAAGATCAATGGAATAGAATTGAAGACCCAAAAGTGAACCCATACACATATGGTTACTCGATATTTGACAAAGGAGCCAAAACCATCCAATGGAAAAAAGACAGCATTTTTAACAAATGGTGCTGGTTCAACTGGCGGTTAGCATGTAGAAAAATGCAAATCGACACATTCTTATTTCCTTGTACAAAGCTCAAGTCCAAGTGGATCAAGGATCTCCACATAAAACCAGATACACTGAAACTTATAGAGGAGAAAGTGGGGAAGAGCCTCAAACACATGGGCACAGGGGAAAAATTCCTGAATAGAACACCAATGGCTCATGCTCTAAGATCAAGAATCAACCAGTGGGACCTCATAAAATTGCAAAGCTTCTGTAAGGCAAAGGACACTGTCAAAAGGACAAAACAGCAACCAGAAGATTGGGGGAAGATCTTTACCAATTCTACATCCAATAGAGGGCTAATATACATTATATACAAAGAACTCAAGAAGTTAGACTCCACTGGGCAGTGGTGCACATGACTTTAATCAGCTCTTGGGAGGCAGACGCATGCAGATTTCTGAGTTTGAGGTCATCCTGGTCTACAGAGTGAGTTCCAGGACAGTCAGGGCTACACAGAGAAACCTTGTCTCAAAAAACAAAAACAAAAACAAAAACTGAAGTTAGACTCCAGAGAACCAAATAACCCTATTAAAAATGGAGTACAGAGCTAAACAAAAACTTTTCAACTGAGGAATATCGAATGGCCAAGAAGCACCTAAAGAAATGTTCAACATCCTTAGTTATCAGGGAAATGCAAATCAAAACAACCCTGAGATTCCACCTCACACCATGGCTAAAATGAAAAACTCAGGTGACAGCAGATGCTGGTGAGGATGTGGAGAAAGAGGAACACTCCTCCACTGCTAGTGGGATTCCAAGCTGGTACAACCACTCTGGAAATCAATCTGGCTGTTCCTCAGAAAATTGGACATAATACTACCTGAGGACCTAGCTATACCACTCTTGGGCATATACCCAGAAGATGCTTCAACATGTAATAAGGACATATGCTCCACTATGTTCATAGCAGCCTTATTTTTAATAGCCAGAAGCTGGAAAGAACCCAGATGTCCTTCAACAGAGGAATGAATACAGAAAATGTGGTACATTTACACAATAGAGTACTACTCAGCTATTAAAAGTGATGAATTCACGAAATTCTTAGGCAAATGGATAGAACTAGAAAATATCATCCTGAGTGAGGTAACCCAATCACAAAAGAACACACTGATGGTATGTACTCACTGATAAGTGTATATAACCCCCAAAGCTCCAAACACTCAAGGTACAATTCACAAACCACATGAAACTCAATAAGAAGGAAGACCAAAGTGTGAGTGCTTCAGTCCTTATTAGAAAGAAAACACATATTCACAGGAGCAAATAATGGAGATAAAGTATAGAGCCATCCAGAGACTGTCCTACCTGGGGATTCATCTCATATACAGTTACCAAACCTAGACATTATTGTGGATGACAAGATGTGCATGTTGACAGGAGCCTGCTTTGGCTGTCTCCTGAGAGGCCCTTCCAGAGCCTTACAAAAACAGAGGCAGATACTTGCAGCCAACCATTGAACTGAGTGGAAGGTCCCCAATAAATGAGTTAGAGAAAGGACTGAAGGAGTTGAAGGGGTTTGGAACCCTGTATGAAGAACAACAATATCAACTAACCAGACCCTCCAGAACTTCCAGGAATTAAGCCATCAACCTGGGAGTACACCTCCAGCTGCATATGTAACAGAGGATGGCCTTGTCATACATCAATGGGAGGAGAGGTCCATGGTCCTATGAAGGCTCAATAGATGCCCCAGTGTAGGGAATTGAGGGCCTGGAGGCAGGAGTGGGTGGGTGAGTGAAGAAACACCCTCATAGAAGTAGGGGTAGGGAGGATGGGATAGGTCATTTCAGGGAAGGAGGGAAACTGAGAAAGGGGATAACATTTGAAATGTAAATAAAAATATCCAATAAATATTAACAATCGTTAGTGCATAAATTTATAAACACATAGGTGTAGAAACAATAAACCAATAGATTAAAGGAAAGAGATTGGAGAAGAGAAATAGAGGAGAGCAAAGTTAGATAAAAGAAAGGAAAAGAAGGACAAAGGATGTGACAGAATAAAGGATAGGACAAGAGATTAGGAAAAAAATGAGAAAGAGGGAAAAAAACATACCATCCTAAAGAAAAATTAAAAACCAAAAATAGATAAATGCAAGAAGGGAAATAAAAAGTAAAAACACCAGTATGTTTTTTAAAAAGTGAGAGGGTTAGAGAGATGGATCCACAATTCAGAGCACGTGCGGCTCTTGGTGAGAACCTAGGTTTGATTCCCAGTACCCACATGGTGGCTTATGATTATTTGTAACTCTAGTTCCAGGAGATTCTGTCACCCCTTTGTAACATTCATAGGTACCGGGCATACACATATTGCACAGACATAAGTGCAGGCAAAACATTCATACACATCAAATAAAATAAATGAACTTTTAATTAAAAAACCCAATCCAATAAGGTAAAGCCAGCATACCACTAAATTTAAGGGTGGGATAAGGAAGAAAACACAGAGTTGGAGGGGGGTGATCCAGGCATAATAAATAAAAATACCATCAAATGGAAAATAAATAAACAGATGATGAATGAATGGAATATTAAAATTATATTTTCATAAAAGCTTTCTTTCCAATATTTTCCAGACCATGTCCCATTAGGTGGCTAATGCTTTAGTAGGAGTTTGTTTCTCAAGATCAGTGAGAGAGTGCAGTAAACAACTCTGTAGGGCTCTGGAAGCAGCTGTGGTGGTTTGAAGAGTTTGGGTGGAATGTAGATGTCCACTAGGTCCATTTGGTTTACCATGTCGTATAACTTTAGGGCTTCTCTGTCTGTCTGTCTGTCTGGTTGGTTGGTTTGTGTGTGTGTGTGTGTGTGTGTGTGTGTGTGTGTGTGTGTGTGTGTGCGCGCGCGCATGCATGTGTTTATTGGGAATGACCTGTATATTGGTGAGAGTAGAGTGTTGAAAACACCTACTATTATTCTATTGGAGCAAATCTTTGGTATTAAATCTAATATTATTACTTTTATGAAATTTGGTGCCTCAGTGTTTAGCAATTTATCTGAAGATATGTTTGTTTTTCTCTTTTTAAAATTAGAATGAAGAAGTGACTTACCTCTAGTCATCCATTTTCCTGAAGATTCCCCTAATTAAAAAAAAATTTTTTTTTTTTTTACTTAATGTGCCTAGGTATTTTATTTCCATATATGTCTGTGTACCTCATGCATGTAGTGACAGCAGAGGGATAGAAAGGGTGTCAAATCCCATGGAATTGGAGCTACACATGGTTGCTTATGAGACGCCCACCATAAGGGTGCTGGAAATAGAACATAGGTCCCCTGGAGGGCAACCCATGCTCTTAGCTAAATGGTAGAACTACTGTAGACTTTGTTGTAGCAAAAAACAGTATTAAGTCTCTGGTTTCATTCCCTAATTTTTAAAAAACAACATTGTTTTGTAGAGTCATGGGAGAAAGCAGGTCAAGTATCTCCCTACTCTGTGTTCATGCTTACCATACTATGGGTCAAATATAAAGAACTCAGATTCAGAGAAGGAAACAGTCAAGACTAAAATTCAGCAGTTGTCTTGGATGCCAAAGCTCTTTCCACTACTGCCTCCTACTCTGCAAGTGAAGAGTGGGAGAGGATCCAAGTAGGGAAGGAGAAAGGGTACAAGATGACCCGTTCCGTTTCTTGGGACAGGGTCAAATATTCACAGCATAACTGGATCTTTCAATCATTTACTCATCCAACAAATATTTGAAGTTGTAAAATGACTACAAAGTAGGCTAAAAGTTCAGACATATGAAGCGTGAATAATTACATGTCTCGGTCTTTGGTTTTGACAAAAGCTCAGAATTGTGGAAAGAAAGAAAAAGTCGTAGGTTATGTATGCTGTGTCACAGTGGAAGATGAAGTAGTGGGGGGTTAAAGAAAATGTTTGGATGGGCGAAGGACCAAGTGAGGGGCAAACACACATTCCTGGCAGAGTGAATGGGCTGGCTTTCTAGAGATTCTTGTTGAAATACCTTTTGTGTATGCCTCTCTGTCTTCACAATTAGGATTAATTTCAAAAAGACAATCATGAACCAGGTGAGGGTAAAGATTCCAGAGAAGGGCTTATCTCTGCCCTTTCTTTCTAAAAATTTTGTCATTTTAAAAAATTTTTTTTATTTAATTTTTTTTCATGCAATATGTCTTGATCATATTCTTTCCCTCCTTCAACCTCTCCTAGATCCTCAGGACCTTCCTACCTATCCACCTTCATGTTAATGGATAGATTCACAACCAAAACATTTTTTTCTCTGCTTAAATAATATCTCCATAAAAATCTATAAATAAATGAGATGGTTGGAAACCATCTCAGCACTTTTCAGTTGATTGGCTAGTAATCCTTCAACACCTCATTTTTTTTTAAACTTTCACTTTATTTATTCTGGGTTGACATTAAATTTTTTCAGGTAAGGCAATATATATATATATATATATATATAGATATATATATAGATATAGATATAGATATAGATATAGATATAGATATAGATATATTTTACTTCCATATATGTCTGTGTACCTCATGCATGTAGTGTCAGCAGAGGGATAGAAAGGGTGTCAAATCCCATGAAATTACAATATATATATATGTAATTGAACTGATTTCTTTTTTAGAGTTTGCCCTATGTGAGTTCAAGGAATATGTCTTAAATTAATGAATGACAATAGGTGATAGGCAATTTAATTATTTAGGAAAGAAGGGTATTATTATTCTACTCAATCAAGATAGTGAGGCACAGAAAGAGTCTGTAACAGGCTACATATGTGGTGAGGAGCCACCTGAATGCAACCACACTGGTCCACCTGATGGCACATCCATCCTGAATCAAACTGGAGTGTTATTGTGACAAGCCTGAGATAAAATGGAAGAAGCAGCTGGATTTGGAGTCCAGATGCAAAGATGACTATGGGCAGAAACTCTCAGCAGTTACATTCATCTGAACACACCAATTACCGTGGTCATCGCTTCACCCTGAAATTAGGAAATAGCACAAGCAGCTACACCTAGTAAATGTTTCTTAAATTAGAATGTGAATTTCTTAATATCTAGGTTAATGTCTATTCCATGACTCTACTTCATCAACAAGGATACTACATAACATGCAATGTGTGCTTAATAAATAGTTGTGAGTAGTTTAGAGAAATGAGAGTTGGTGTACACACAGATGTTATCAGAGTCAGCTACAAGGGATCTGTTTTTACTGTTTTCAAAGCTGATGTTCCAGATTAATAAACTTTGGACTCTGAGGTCAGAATTCTCTGTCTGTCTTTTCCATTCCCCCTCCCACAAGTAGGTGTGTCCACCTTCTTATGACTTAAACGCAGGTGTTCTAAACATTTAGTGACACCAATGATCCAGAAACCACTAACCATGGGTTTTTTTGTATTTAGCCCTACAAGATTCTTGGATGGTATCTCTGGGTTCTTCCAGGGGGCCTTCCTGCTCAGTCTGTTTCTGGTGTTGTTCAAGGCAATCCAATTCTACTTACGAAGGCAGTGGTTGCTCAAGGCCCTCCAGCATTTCCCATGCATGCCTTCCCACTGGCTTTGGGGGCACCATCTGAAGGTAGGAAGAAGGGAGAGGGTAGAAGAGTGTGAAAAGATGAAGCTATGAGAGTTTAGCATTAGTATACAGGCAGTCGGCTGAGTGATAAACATGTGGTTTCTGAAGAATGCTGCTGGGTTTACTTCTAAGAGTGGGCTTGCCTTAGTCATGTGGAGCATGATTTCTTTTTAAAAGGACACAATATGACAATAGACTCAAATCACAGGCTGTAGATGGGAAAATGTGATGTCAGCTACAGAGAAACAACTAATCTAGGCTGTTCTCTGAGAGAAATTGTAGAAGTGATGATTTCTATGTTGTATATCAATTTCCTCTGAGATTGAAACTGTCCAATTTGGAAAGAAATGTCTGATTACAATACAGGACATTCTAGAGGTACAACATTCCATCTAGAAAGAAAGCCTCTTACAATAAAGAAAGTTCTATGGGGAAGTGAAACTGTCTGGCTTCATTTGCCATTCCCATCCTCAAGTGTATGCAAGCAGTAAGAATGGCTGACTGGGCTACTAACTCTCAGCATAATGTAATTTGGTAAGAGTCTGCATGAAGAGGCACTCACTGAGGGCTCTCACACTGAGGGCAAAGAAGAGCAAAATTCAGTTACTACAGAACACAGAAGTTCTTACCCCAGTAGCTTCTCTAAGGAGCTTTAGCTTCATCTAACAAGACTCCAGGATCTGGCCAGGACAAGTCCTGGGACACAGCAATGGTCTGAATGGAAGAAACAAAAGACAGATCATCAAACCAACTCAAATTTCTACCCTTTCATGAACATGCCAGAGCTATGCCCCTGTGGTGGTCCTGAACCTTCCATACCACGCAAAGTACTAGATATCAAAGAACATCTTCCTGAATTCAACTTTTTTTTTTTTGATGTCTGTTCCCAAAGGACAAGGAGCTCCAGCAGATTCTTATATGGGTAGAGAAATTCCCAAGTGCCTGCTTACAGTGTCTCTCGGGGAGCAATATACGAGTCCTGCTCTATGACCCCGACTATGTAAAGGTGGTTCTGGGGAGATCAGGTGAGATTCCAAACTCATTACAGCTGTAGCATATTTTCCACCCAATATTCAAGACCCAAGTCTGTATAATTTTAGAAAAGAGTGACACTTCAGCCATCAATGTCTAAATAATACCTACCATTCTTTCTGTCCAGAGACCAACATATGGCTAGCAAATACTTACATAGTTCTCATCACTTAAAATATAGCTGCACAAGGCTTAAATTCTCTCTGTCTCTGTCTCTCTCTCTCTCTCTCTCTCTCCTGTTTTTTCTTTTGCTCTTAAAACATATTGAGCTGCTGGTACAATAAAGTTTGCCTTCCTAAGTCCAGCTAACTGGCAACACAAAGACAGAAAGGAATGGGAGGTAGTTTGAGTGAAAAGGCAACAGCATGAAATCAACAAAAAACTAATGTTATGGTTTCTGAAATGGATGGACTGGTACGGGAGTTTGCTGCCCGAGCCCAATGACCTAATTTTAAGCCCGGGATCCACCCTGAAAATGGGGTGTATGAACCAACTCCACAAAGTTACCTTCTGAACTCTACACAGACACTGTAGTATGTGCACTGCAAATAATAAATAAGTTTTAAAATTCTGAAAAACTAAAGGAAAGCTTGCAGTTTGAACACCATCCCCCATCTGGTCCTCAAGACTTGTCTTACATTTCAGATCCAAAGGCTCCTGGAATTTATCAATTCCTTGCTCCCTGGATTGGTAAGTATATTAAAACAAGGGGTGTGTTTTCTTCACTGCTCTTTGGCTAATGGAAAACAACTAGGTAACTAACCACAAATATCACAATCCAACCCTAAATCAAGCTTTATTTCTCTTCTTCCAATCAGTCCTTAGTCCTTTTTAATGCTGGTGTGAGTGTGCATGATACCTGGATTCTGCAATATTATTTCTTCACACTCTCATTGCCAGACATTTTTATATTTCCCTCTTGACCTGATCTCAACACATTTTCATCCCTCATTTCACTCCTGTCTTAGTCACAGCAGATTTATCAGACAAACTGGAAATCTCACTTTCTGTCTTTGTCTAAAAGAAAAAAAATCCTCACTATTACTGAACTCTGATTGCCTCCTTTTTTTATCCCAGTGAATATAACCAAATGATTCCAGGGGTACCCTTAATTCCACTTCTGTCAGACACAGTCACATATCATTCTCTGGCACAGGCTATGGTTTGCTCCTGTTGAATGAGAAGAAGTGGTTCCAGCATCGGCGGATGTTGACTCCAGCCTTCCACTATGACATCCTCAAACCCTATGTCAAAATCATGGCGGACTCTGTCAACATAATGCTAGTGAGTTGCTCTGTCCCTTTCTCATTTTATTACACCCACATAACAGCATACCTGCAATCACTCCACTCTACTCTAAATGCATAAATTGGACAGCTCCTGCTCAGCAGAATGGAGCCACACATTTCAGAGAGCACTGTGGTAAGTACAGGACCAAGTGTTTACCACAGTGGACAAGACACCACACAGTATAAACTCCCTGGTTTGGGTGGGCCTGGACAGTGGCAGCTTCAAGGTGTTATAAGACAAGAATGTCTTGGCTGTGTGATCTTAAGTGACTCGTGAGAAAGTAGACACCAGGTTCACATTCTCACACCCTTACCTGACAAATCATTATCTCATATTAGGCCTTAGTCTCTGGCATAACCATATGAAAGATGAAATGTAATTAAAGTAACCAATAGCATGCTTGAGGCATGTTCACCAGGTCCACAGCCTTCTTTTCCTTTATACATTTTATGCCATTTTATATTTGTATTTATATTCATTTTTTTCAAGTCTAGTTTACTCTCAGAAAAATCAAAGGGATCATATTTATAAACTGAAAGATTAAACTTGTTTCTAAAACCAAATAAGCAATAATTGCACACTATGAGAAAATGATGTTTTGTTAAAGAGTTTGGAAAAAGCAGACATCAGATTACAAACATTTGCTTTGTGCTTTTAATTTGCTAGAAGCAAATGAACTTAATGGAGAGAGACTCCAGACTGATTATCTACAGATAAGGAGAAAAGTATTAGTCTAAACACATTGTCTTGTTCTCACCACAGGACAAATGGGAGAAGCTTGATGGCCAGGACCACCCTGTGGAGATCTTCCACTGTGTCTCATTGATGACACTGGACACTATTATGAAGTGTGCTTTCAGCTACCAGGGCAGTGTTCAGTTGGATGAGTGAGTGACAATCCTTTGTAGGGTCTGTGGTCTTATCGGTATGTTTAGTAAGTTAGGATTTAAGTTCAGTCTGTTAGGGTTTAGTAAGAAGGAAGTGGGGCAGCTAAGACAGTTCTTTTTACAAAATGTAAGATTCTCACCCAACCCTAGGGCAAACTCTAATTTCAAACAAGAACCAACAACATGGAGCTCTATCAAGTGTAGAAGCTCAGTTGGTCATCCATTATCTAAAGTTCCATGACCAAAAGGTCTTGAGTTGTGTATGCTCTGGTATTGTGTGCCCCATGGTCAAAAGAATGACTATAGAGAGCCCACTCTATTATTATTGGATCAGACACCCTAATCACCAGTGTATTTATCTCCTGTCCTCAGAAATTCCAAGTCCTATACTAAGGCTGTCGAGGATCTAAACAACCTGACTTTCTTTCGCATGAGGAATGCCTTTTATAAGTACAACATCATCTATGATATGTCCTCTGATGGCTGTTTGTCCCACCGTGCCTGCCAGATTGCTCACGAGCACACAGGTTCTGTCTTCTCCCCTGCCTTCCTTCCTTTACCAGGCTCATCCCAAAGACATATTCATATATCTCAGACATAGTGAGTTTACCAGAAGCCTCTGCAGGGCTTGAGGTACACATGCTAAGATATAAGTTTTGGGAGCTAGAATGTTAGCATATAAGGTAAATTATAAGAATCACCACCAGCTTTACTAGACTGGTGACATATCCAACATCCTTCAACATGGCTCTGTGGCCCATGATCCTGAGTCGAGACTTGAGGTATATGAAATTGTATAGACTTCAAATCATGACTAAATTCATACCTGCACATACATCTGGGGTTCCACAGGACATGCAGATTAGGTTCAGGGATTATGTGTAATACAATAGCTCTGGGTTCTGTCTGACAAGTGCTGTCATGAGATAGATGGAGTGATCAAGATGAGGAAGGCTCAGCTGCAGAATGAGGAAGAGCTGCAGAAGGCCAGGAAGAAGGGGCGCTTGGATTTCTTGGACATCCTCTTGTTTGCCAAAGTGAGTGGGGTACAGGGTTGAGATTTGGCCCATAAGCACAGATGAGATACAAACTCTGTTCTCTCACCTGTATATTCATTCAGATGGAGGAGAGGAACAGCTTGTCTGATGAGGACCTGCGTGCAGAGGTGGACACATTCATGTTTGAGGGCCATGACACTACAGCCAGTGGAATCTCTTGGATTTTCTATGCTCTGGCCACCCACCCTGAGCACCAACAGAGATGCAGAGAGGAGGTGCAGAGCATTCTCGGTGATGGAACCTCTGTCACATGGTGAGAACCACTCACTTGTCTTTTTATAGGAGAGATCTTCTGGTCTTCTGAGCTCTATGTGACTCTTCAGGATGGGCTTCATTTCAGGGACCACCTGGGCCAGATGCCCTATACCACCATGTGCATCAAGGAGGCCCTGAGGCTCTATCCACCAGTAGTATCTGTGAGTCGAGAGCTCAGCTCACCTGTCACCTTCCCAGATGGACGCTCCATACCCAAAGGTAACAAAATCCAGTCATCTACATGCTCACAGGTGTATCTGTTGTCCCAGCAAACTGGATCCTTACTTTGAAGTTGAGATGAGGTTGTAAAGTTGAGACTGAGGAAGTCTCCTGGAAGAAATTCCACATTTTAGCTCCCAGGGACTAAGCCATCAACAAAGGAGTACACCTGGGGTTCCAGCTGTATATGTAGCAGAGGATGGGAGGAGAGGTCCTTGGTCCTATGGAGGCTCAATAGATGCCCCAGGTTAGGGGTATTGAGGGTAGGGAAGTGGGAGTAGATGAGTGGGTGAAGGAACACTCTCATAGAAACAGGGTGAGGGAGGATGGGAAAGGGAGTTTCTGGGGGGGTGCAGAAAAGGGGATAGCATTTGAAATGTAAATAAAGAAAATATTCTATTTAAAAAAATGTCATTCTCAGCCTTGAAATTGCAGTCATGTAATATACTCAGCGTTGGAAAAGAATGACTCCAGTCTTGTAGTGATAAGGTTTTGATTATGAGTAAAAGCAAATGAAAAGGATACAGGAATCCTATGTGTGGGTGAAATGTCTCCCAGTTTCTCAGGCAACTGAGGTGATGAAAGAGGGGAGCTGCTAAGTTCTGAGTTCTTTGTCATCATAGGAAAACACATGTTAGCAAACCCATCCTTGGATATGATCCTGCCTCTGCCACATCTAAACAGTGGAAACATAAGAAAGATAATGAGCTTCATTGAGAATTTAGTATTTTGTGTGAAAAAATGGGCATAAAACAGTGCCTTTTGGGAGTGTTGAAAGGGGAATTGCGTCTTGTTACCTAGAGTATGTTCTTCAATGGTGGGTGTAAGATGTTTGATGACTATGTGCTGTCATTGCACTTACTAGAAGCAGGATATACCCTATTCTTTAATGCTGTCTGTTATCACCAGACTTATGGTTTTCTAATGTATACTTCACTAAACTCCCTATCCCCAAGAGGATCATTAGCTCTATGTGGTGACTCTTCATACACAGGCCATTGTATATACCATCAGGTATGGATCTAGAGCCCTATTTCTTCGGTTTAATCATGTTTCACTCCGTGTCTTCTCCCCTCCCCCAACAGGTATCACAGCCACAATTTCCATTTATGGCCTTCATCATAACCCAAGTTTCTGGCCAAACCCAAAGGTATGGAAGTCTGGAGAAGACAGGAGAGTCACTCCCTTGCAACTGTAACCATTCTGTACCCTTTTGCATTGGAAATGGGCTTGATGCCATCCATCCTGGCCCTGTGCTCTCTCTGCAGGTGTTTGACCCCTCTAGATTTGCACCAGATTCTTCTCACCATAGCCATGCTTATCTGCCATTTTCAGGAGGATCAAGGTAATGGTGGGAAAGTATTGAAGGTAAAGGATGGAGGGTTGGCACATATTAATATTTTATATTTCTGATCACTTATGTCCCTCTGTGGTCTACTTGCATGTATTTCTAAGGTTTATGTGGGGGGGATTGTATCATGTATCATGTTTTGTGCCAAAAGGAAAGACGGCAGCAGTTCAGTATAACACAGAGATTTCTTTAATTGACTGTCCTGTGGCCACTGAAACATCTGTATAAAACAGAATATTTTGGTATTTTAACAAATTCTGAACTTCATATTTCAGAATTATATTCCTATGAAAATTAAACTAAGAAATTTTAGTTTTCAAAAGTCTTGAAGAATAAATTTTTCTTCCTCAAAATTCTCATTATAGCCTCAAAAGTTTTTTTTATTAACAGAACAGTTGGATGCTTCTATAAGTCTTTAAAATATATGTGTCTATAAGTATACATGTAATAAACATATTAAGTATTATAATATGATATATTTCAAATTTTAAAAACTGTGTGGGCTCCTCTATTAAAGTCACATATGTAAGAGTTCACAGCTTGCTGTACATTGGACACTGGGGCTATCATGACACATTTTTTTATTTCTAACCTTATAACAATTTTTCTGCATATAAAAATGCCTACAGCTTGTGCTTACATTCCCAATTTGTAAAGCAATTTGTAAAGTCCATTCAGGCCTGGTCTACCTATTCTAGTAGGCTGTGGAGGACAAAAGACCAAGATAAAAAATTGAAAATGAAAATAAGGACTTTTCTGTAATATGAGTAGATGGGTACAAATGATGGTAGTCTGGGGTGGGAGGAATGAGGGATTGGAGCCTGAAAGCTGAGTGGGAGGAAGATGGGGGAACAGCTTGAGGCTCTCCAATCAGATGCATTCACCCCAAGCTTCTACCACCAATATTTGACTCTCATTCTAGATCAATCCGTTTTTATACATAGATGATAATCCCCAGGATGGTGACCTACCCTCCTCATATTGCCCTGAATAGAAATATTCACAGTGGAGATCCAGAAACTGTTAAAGGAGAGAATCAGCTAAGCAGTGATTGCCTCATTAACTAACTCATGCCCTTGGACTCTATGACCACAGAGCTGGCACTCTTCAAATGACATTTTGTACACCCAAGAACAGGACTAAGGTCAGAGAGAGAGAGAGAGAGAGAATCCTAGAGGAGCATGAGAATTTATCATAGGTCAGGAGCCTATGCACAAAGACAAGGGATTGAGGTGGTCATGTGACCCATAAGGAAAGTGATCTCAAAGCAAGGGAATGATTTAGGTGTGTGGCCTATAAAGAAAACTATTAGGCTGATACCATCATGGGGAACCTCGATTCTCCTCAGGACTGAAGCTAAAGAAACAATACTCGCTGTACTCAGAACAGGTCTCAGGCCACATCTTTCTTTATGTGTCTCTGCTTGGTTCAGGAATTGCATTGGGAAACAGTTTGCTATGAACGAGCTGAAGGTGGCTGTGGCCCTGACCCTGCTCCGCTTTGAGCTGCTGCCAGATCCCACCAGGGTCCCAGTCCCCATTGCAAGACTTGTGTTGAAGTCCAAGAATGGGATCCACCTGTGTCTCAAGAAGCTAAGATAATTCTGATGGAGTCAGGACAGCTCCAGACGTCTGCTGCCTGCAACGCCTGCTTTTGGCTTATCTGTACTTTCTTTGCTTTCTCTTTGATTCCCATCCTTCTACTTTCTGCAATGTGTCCCATCATCTCATCTTTCTGCCCTCATTTCTGTAGCTTTTCCTCTAGACGCCTTCCCAATGTACCCGTGCATTGTGCATGTACCTGTTTCCCATCTGGCTTTAACTGACCAGCCACTGAACCTGCAGCCAGCAGCCTGTCCTCCAGCCTGTTCGCCCCTCATAACCATTGCACTGACAGAGGAAGATATATTTTAGAGGGAGACACTTGTGCCTTTCTCTCCCTTATTAGTTATTAGACTCTTGGGACAATGGACATCATGAATTAAAATGTTCTTA
Source organism: Mus minutoides (assembly GCA_902729485.2). NCBI lineage: Eukaryota > Metazoa > Chordata > Mammalia > Rodentia > Muridae > Mus > Mus minutoides. The sequence goes on along the minus strand of LR753740.1, from coordinate 81,382 downwards.
GAAATCACATGCTGGAAGAGAATTAACACTAAAATCTGGTACCAGCCAGAGGAAAGAGCTTGACTCAAAATAAAAGATTTTTTAGATATTTCTGTCTGTCTCATGGTTAAAATCAATGTTTGCCTGCTTTCTGGCATACGCCTCATCTTTTCTATGAAGTAATAATACTGATACAGAAAGCTAGAGAGAAATGAATAGTTTTTGCTACTTTGGACCAAACTGTAAAGAAATCCATTTTACTTCATCAATTTCTGTTTCCCATTTTCATTTAAGACACAGGAAAACTACTCAGCATGAACTTCAGGGAGCTAGAGCAGTTTTGGTGAGCCAGGGAAGCATGTTGCCATCTGGTCCCCACTGTTAGAATGTGGCAGAATTCTCACCTCCTGAGAGGTTGTTCTCTGCTTTTGACTCCTGGGCTGGTTGTATAGAAATGCAGGTTGGCGTTTTTGTAAAGCTAAGGAGTTTTCTGATTTTAACCTCATCTTATTTGTTTAGAGTACTCTGATTATTCACTTTAGTGATTTGGAGAATTCCTGTTAAAATCACATGGCATGGACGTGGAGTCTTTTGTGACAATGGCATAAACTATAAAGAAGGGTGTTTGCCATCCATGTACAAAACACAAGGGCACCTAAGCTTATATGTCACTACTACAGCTAAAAGTCATGTTGACCCTCACATAGTGAAAGTAAATGACTTCAACACTCCACTCTCACCAATAGATATGTCATCCAGACAAAAACTAAACTAAAGTTCTGGACTTAATCATGTCATAAACCAAACATACTTAACATATATTTTGAGAACATTTAACCCAAACACAAAAGAATAAACATTTATCTCAGTACCTCATAGAACGTTCTCCCAATTAATCATATACTCAGACACACAGCAAGAGTCGACAGATAAAACAGTTAAAAATCACACTTTGTACCCTATCTGATCACCACAGATTAAAGCTATATATCAACAATAGAACCAAAAGAAAAAAAAACAAACAAACAACTAGAAAGCCTAAAAACTCATGGAAGCCAAACACTGCACTACTGAATGAAAAATGGGTCAAGATAGAATCAAGAAGAAATATAAAAACTTTTTATATTTGAATGAAAATAAAAATACAATGGGATGTAATGAAGGCAATTATAAGAGGCAAGTTTATACTTCTGAGTACCTAAATAAAAATATTGGTGAAATCTCATATTAGTCACTTAACAACACACATGAAAGCATTAGAACAAAAAGAAAAATAATGCCCCAAAAGAGTAGATTTGCTGATGGAAAGAAATAATCAAACCCATAACTGAAATCAAGAAAATATAAACAAACAAAGCAATAACCACAATAAACCCCCAAACAGTTGGTGCTCTGAGAAAATCAATGCCCAAGTTAGCTAAATGGTGGAGGGGTTGGGGGAAGTACAAAGTTAGAGATGAAAAAGGGAGACATAACTACAGATATTGAGGAGATCCAAAGAACCATAAGAATATACTTTAAAAACCTATATTCTACCATGTTGGAAAATCTAAAAGAAATTGATAGTTTTCATGATATATACCAGCTACCAAAGTTAAATAAAGAACAGATAAGAAAAGAGAAACTCAAAGCATTTTCATTAAAAGAAAGGCAAGGTTGTCCACTCTCTCCGTACTTATTCAATAGTGTACTTGAAGTCAAGCAATAAGATGACTGAAGGGGATCAAAGGGATACAAATTGAAGAAGTCAAAATATTTTTATTTGCAGATGATATGCTAGTCCATGTTAGCGACTTTAAAAATTTTACTGGGAAACTCCTACAGCTGATAAACACTTTCAGAAAAGTAGCAGGATATAAAATAAACTCACAAAAATTAGGGACCTTACTATACACATAGGAGAAAAAATCGGGGAAATAACATCTTTCACAATAGCTTCAAAAATCATAAAATATCTTGTGTTAACTATAACCATGGAAATGAGACTCTTATGCTAAAACTTTAAGACACTTAAGAATTTGAAGAAAATATCAGAAGATGCGAAGATCTCCCATGCACATGGTTTGGTAGGACTAAAATACTAAAAATGGTCATCCTACCAAAAGTAATTTATAGATTCAATGCAATCTTTGATTTATCAACAGACCTTGATCTGCCTTGGCTTTGCCTGGCAGGCAGACTTTTTTTCTCTCTGCTTCATTGAAGTGGCAAATAACTCCTAACACCAAATGATCCTTACAGTACCAGGAATTGGTTAAATCTAATTGAGTTGTTGGCCAAAGTTGTTCCATGAGAAACCCCAAACAACTCAGGCTATTGACAAGTCTATTGGTTGTTCTCCACAAATACACACTAAGGCCACACTGTAGATAAAGTCTACACAATTTATTGAACACAGCAAAGTTGAGCTGGTGCCTTTTCTCCTATGGATTAATGTTCATAGTACTGGAAGGTAGGTATTTTGTACTCTACTGAAGGAGAAAGGTAAATACCAACCTACTTAGAAACTCGTCAAGTTACAAGATGACCTGCTTGCAACATATTCTAGTGCAATAGTAGTACAGAGCCTATGGCAGTAACTAACCAATATCTGATTGGATTAAAGGCCTACACCATGAGATATAACACATTCTCAACAATACTCAGGTAGCCAAGAACCTAAGACAAGATTGACCAGGACCCAGGGGAAAACAAAATACTACTGTTCTATTACAGGGATGGCCATAAAACAACTCCTGCTGGCATTCTGCTATATTCATAAATTGGGGCCTTCCTCAGATATCATCAGAGAAGCTTCCTTTTATAGTAGATGGGAAAAATACAGAGACCCTCCAGCTACACAGTGTGCAGAGAGTAAGACCTTGGAGCACTTACCACTAAATGATGTCTCCATCAAATCCTTCCCCTCAGGGCTCTTGGAGTCCTGAAGAAGAGGAGGTGGAAAGACTATAAAATCCAGAGGGGATGGTGGATACCAAGAAACAAGATACTCTAAACACACGAGGACTGACATACATGTGAACTCACAGAGACTGTGGCAGCATGCCCAGGGCCTGCATGGGTCTGCACCAGATGGAGTCCAAGTGATAAGAGGGGAAGTAGACACAAGCCCCGTTCCTAACCCAGAAGCAATCTGCAATTGATAACTTCTCACAAAATTAGTTCTCTTCAATGGAGTCTCACTGGAGATACAAACCATGCTTATGGGCAAGCCCCAAGCCAGCCATAGATGGCCAATAGAAAATAAACTCAATGGCATCTTTTGAGGTTCTTTGTCTCATCATGTTTATTGGGGCATTTCTTTTAATCTTACAGGTGTTACAATATATGGCTTCCGGTTCTGTGTTTTTATGGGTTTCCTATGTGTATGAGGGTGTGTGTTTTTGTATTTATATGTGTTTCTCATGCCTTTTCTTTGACTCTTTTTCTTCTGTTTGTTTTTTTGTTTGTTTTGTTTTAATACAGTTTGTTTGATTTGGTTTATGTTATTTAATTTTTATTCTTTAGATCCCCGTTGTCTTCTCATGAGGAACAGAAAGAGTGTGGGTTCAGTTGGGAGAGGAGGTGGGTAGACATCAGAGGTTTAAAGAAAAAGAAACCATAATCAGAATGTTTTCTATGAAAAAAATCTATTTCTAATAAAATAAAGGAGAGGGAGAAGAGGAGAAAGATAAAAAAAGAGAAGAGGAAGGGGAAGAAGAGAAAAATGAGGAGGAGGAGGAGGAGTAAAAGGAAGAGGAGGAGAAGAAGAAGGAGAAGGAGGAAGAGGAGTGTTTTGAAGGCTCAACTGAGCCATTTGTCAAATAGTTTGACTCTGTGATTATTGTCTGTCTTTTCTGACAGTGACTTGCACAAACACCTTTTCACACTGGAGAGGGCACTGACTACAGTCAGAAAGGATTTTCAGTCATGCTCAGCTCAGCAAAGCAGTGAGTTTATTGGGATTACTTACCAAAAATATAACAAGGGATGACTTACTGGGCACGGGTCACCCAAAGTTAGCTGCATCACCAAAAAGTCCACCCCGATTGGGTGATGACTAATAAAAGCTGTAGCTTTGGAACTTAACTTTTAGGCAGGTCACTTTGTCTGTTTCTTCTTCCTCCTAATAGTGCCAATCCCTGGGCCAAGTATATCTAAACCACCACGTTCCACTCCCTGACCTCCATAGGCTTGTCTGAACACATGAGTCTATGGGAGCCATACCTAAACGTCTAGTTCTAGCTTGTATAGTCTTGGGGAAGGCCCTTGTGAACCACTGAAAGTTTCAGGAGCTTCATGGAACTTTTTTTTTTAAAGGTTTTCTGCTCTTTACTAAATAAATATTCTCTTCACAGAAACTAGCCCAGAGCTCACATGCTGTTCAAGCAGAAGGGAACAGGCACCAGGGGAAGGCGAAGCACTCACTCCCCTTCAGCAAGAGCAGGGCAGGATACAGAATGCAATCTGCAAATGTCTAGGGTCTGCTCTCTCTGCTCCCCAGGCAGGCAGAGTTGCAGGAGGTGCCTGCCTTCTCCCAACACAGCCAGTCTGGCAGCTGGTCACACACATCCTTTTCTCTTCTGAGGCTGGTCACAGAATGAGCTGGGTTCACGACTGCTGAAACTCCTCATCGCCCCATGATGACAACGCTGGGCTCCTCTTCTTCCTCCTCTGTTTCAGATGCCTCTTCGGAGCTTCTGTCATGCTGTTCCTGGCACCGACTGGGTTCTTCCTTCTGTTTCTTCTGTTCAAGTTTCATCTTCTTTGCCAGTAACTTCTCTTTTAACTTCTGCCCCCCCCCCTTTTTTTGCAGCCTGCTCCTCTGCAGCAATGTTATTCTTTTCTAGTCTCTTCTGAAACTCTGCATCCAGTTTTGGCTTCTCAGCCATGGCATCCATGTAGTCCTGCCGCTGGTACTCTCTCCACCGTAGGTGCCTATACACGTGGAGCTCTCCACTGCCAGCCCCAGCACTGGAACCCATGACATCTCGGACAAATTCTGGAGGATCTCGAGGAGCACATTCATTCATTTTCTCTGGAACTGGAACTGCTTTGTCCGGGTTCTTCATGAGCCGCTCTAGCTTGAACTTCTGCTCCTCAGCCACATTCTTGGTGATGACGAGCATCTGCGGCTCTTTCTTGGGCCTGGGCGGTCTCACAGAAGTGGCAGCAGGACTCGAGATAGCAGCTTTCCTACTTCTTCATGAATGCTGCCGGCGGCCGCTTGTCTTGATGACGACAGAAGCTTCATGGAACACTTTTATGTTGTGTTTATTTTTATGCAATAAAGAGTGTCTTAGGGTTTCCATTGCTGTGAAAAGACACCATGACCAAAGCAACTTTCATAAGAGATAGCATTTAATTGGGGCTATCTTATAGGTTTAGAGGTTCAGCCCATAATTATCATAGCAGGAAGGGGCATCTAGGTACGCAGGAGAATCTGAGAATTCTACATCTTCATTCATAAGAAGCCAGGAGCAGATTGGCTCCCAAGTGACTAGGAGGAGGGTCTCAAAGCCCACTCCCACAGTGTCATAGCTACTCTAACAAGACCATACCTCCTAAGAGTGCCACTCCCTGGGTCAAGCATATTCTAACCACCACAATGAAGTATTTCCATTCAGGAGAAATAACTATCCAATATTCTACTCTTTCCTCTGACTCTTAATTTTTTTTCCTTTCATTCTTGCTCAATTTTCTGAGCCGAAGAGAGTGTAATATAGATATTTAATTCCTTATCTCCCACTATGACTGATTATTAGGCCACAATACTCTAGCAACATCTAGTCTCAGGGACTAGAGTGTATACTTCCTATTACGGGAAAAAAAAGTTACATAGAATCTGACAATAGCAGCAACCTATGGGGATAGGTGCAAATATTACAAGACAATTTGACAGGAGCAAAACAACAGCAGTGGTCTCCTCAGTTGGGACTTCATTCTTCCCAAAGTGCCAGATGTCAGTGTGGTGACACTTCTTTCCCAGCATCCTCTGATTCATTCCAAGACTATGAAAATCAACCAGAAGTGAGAGAGATTCCAGCTCAATCACAGCCTTATTTTTCCATAGTCTGTGGCCAAAGCACAGTGTTTTCAGCACTAAGGACTTTTCATCTAATTTTGACAGGCTTTTGAGGATGCTTTAAGACAAATGCACATGAATTTGAACTAGGAAGGCCGAATCCCCTCTCCAGAGACAATTTCTTGGTAAATTCAAACAGTTTGTGACAATTCATCAACATAATATATCTGCAGAAGGCATTTGCTCCTCTATGCTACAGAGGGAGATATCAAATAGTTATTTTTTTTCCTAAAGGATCAGAGACCGAGAAGGAACCCAGTGGTATATGCTGGATAGGTTTGTGTTGAGTCCTGTAATGATAGGCTGGACCTAAAGCATTTGTCCTCTTTCTAACCTGTATAGCCTCATCCAGTTATATCTTATCTGCTGGGCCATGCATTGGAATAGGATTGACAATAGACAGAAACTGGTTCCCCCATTAGAGCTCTATCAGATACAGATACTTGATTTTGAAGAGTTATTCTCTTTAAACTTTGTATCTTTAAACTTTATAATGTCATGGTGCAGTACTCATGATCAAGGGGGATCAAACTAAGAAAAGTATATATCTTTACTTAAGTATTTAACTTGAGATCCACCCTGGCTACATTTGAGGGTAAGAACCAACTGTTTGGAAGCCTATATCCACATTAGTGTGTCTATAAATGGAGCCAGGCCACCTGGAAAGTTTAACAAAGTGTGTTCCCTTCTACAAAAAAGTCAAATAAGAGGATATTATGATATTATGATTTGTATTTCCCACTAGCGGTCACTTTTAATCCTTTAGTCTAACTTTAGGCAAGACTCAAGTAATGAAATACATCCAATATGTTCTTTTTAAAAGTCTGGGGCAAACTGATAGGATCTAAGGGTGCTTTGTTGCCTCTTTATAAGAGAGAAGGAGCATATTCCTCATTAGCAACTGTAAGGAAGGAAAGCCTACTGACTATGTTCTTTTTAAAAAAAATTTAATATGTATTTTATCTATTTATTAGATATTTTTATTTACATTTCAAATTTTATCCCCTTTCCTCATTTCCCCTCCGACCCCCCCCCATCTCATCCCCTCTCCTCCTGCTCACCAACCCACCCACTCCTGATTCCCTGTCCTGGCATTGGCCTACACTAGGGCATAGAGCCCTCCCAAGACCAAGGGCCTCTCCTCTCATTGATGTCCCACAAGGCCATCCTCTGCTACATATGCAGCTGGAGCCTTGAGTCCCAACATATGTACTCTTTGGTTGTGGGATTAGTCCATGGGAGCTTTGGGGGTACTGGTTGGTTCATATTGTTGTTCCTCCTATGGGGCTGCAAACCCCTTCAGCTCCTTGGGTTCTGTCTTATCTATGTGACTCCACATGACCTTAATACCATTTGACCTTGATAGAGTCTGCATTTTCCAGGTGAATCATAGCCTGTTTGTGTAGGACCTGCCATCCAAAACAAATAAAGACTGTAGCCATGAGCTTTCCTACCTGCCATCTTTGTTCCCAGAATAATGATTCTGAGACTTAATTATTTATGAATAAATGCCTAGGCCACAAGCTTTGGCTTGTTCCCACACTAGCTCATAACTTATACGACCTATCTATTTATTCTAGTCTATTTCTGCCACATGGCTACTTACCTCTCCTGAGTTTCATGTGTCTCCTCCAAGCCCATGGTGAAATTTCCCTGCCTCTGACTATCTCTCAGAGTTCCCATCTCTTTATTAGAACTCACTCCTTCTACTATCTGCCTTTTGCTAAGGGTCATCAACTTTTTTTTGACAGGTGGTGCTTCCATACACTGCACAAGATTTTATCCTACAAAAGACCACCAGTGTAGTATATATTGAGCCTCATGTGTCTGGGAAGCTTAAGGTAACTTCTAATAATTATATATCTTGGCCTCTCTGTGTGTCAAGCTTCTGCTTTTTTCTTAAATGTTCTTTCTGATGCTCCCATCCCCCCCCCCACAAATTCATAATGTACCCATCCCTATTATGTTTCTCAATCTATCTAGAAAGCAAATGTGATAGTTCACAAGGTGAATTTCCCATTTAAAGAGGGATACCAGTTGGGCTGCATGGCATAGGAGAGCCTCTGTGTAATTTTTCACATGTAACTTATATTTAAATCCTTGCAGTCGAGAGAATAGCAAACACAAAACACAAAAACATAAAAAAAAAAAAAAAAAAAAAAAAAAAAAAAAAAAAAAAAAAAAAAAAAAAAAAAAAAAAAAAAAAAAAAAAAACAGGGCTGGTGAGATGGCTCAGCGGGTAAGAGCACCCAACTGCTCTTCCGAAGGTGATGAGTTCAAATCCCAGCAGCCACATGGTGGCTTACAACCACCCATAATGAGATCTGACCCCCTCCTCTGGTGCGTCTGAAGTCAGCTATAGTGTACTTATGTATAATAATAAATGAATTCTTAAAAAAAAAAAACAAAGTTGGAGGAAGATGGATTTAGAATGCTCTTTTTTTTTAGCCTGTCTATAGCAACCACAAAGTAAAAACATGTGTGGGAATCTTTTTGTGCACTGTGTAAAGGTTGTTTTCCTATTATTCAAATGTTTATTTCTGTACTGGCAGAGAGATGAATACTGTCTAGACTTTGGTATTATTATTTTTAATGAATCATCACCTGCCTCAGTATTTTGTAAATAGATATACCCATCACCTTCTGGTTATTTTAAGAAAGATCTGATGACCAATGGCTGAGGCAGGAGAGGAAATACAGGATGTCTGGGCAGAGATGGGCTCAGTGGGAAGAATCAGGCACAGGAGGATTGAGTCAATAGACACAGAGGTGGATGGGAGTGAACATGAGCAGAGAGGTAGACCAGGTCACTTGGTGGGATGTTGGAAGAATTAGTCAGGTTAGACCAGCTGGGGGGCAGGGGTAGCCCAAGTTAAAGGCCTAAGCCTTTAAAATATATAAGAGTCTCTGTGCCTATATAGATAATGACTCCATGAAAGTCAACAGTAGCAACAACAACAACAACAACAACAACAAAATTAAGAGCATCCAGGGAGCAAAATGCAAGACAGAAAAGTGTGGCGCAAAGAAATCTTGCTGTGTGTTTGTGTGTGTGTGTGTGTGTGTGTGTGTGTGTGTGTGTGTGTGCATTCTATCTCAGAGAGAAGAGGCCTGAAAATTTAGATAGAACAAGCATCGAGACCCATGGAACCTGCAACAGTCTCCAGCCTCCCACCCAAGCAGGCTGATCCCATCTCATCTGCCACATCTGTCCCCACTGGCAGAAGCCAGTCTGGCAACTGGCATCCTATCTTTTGGGACCTTGGGATCTGTTCTTTTCCAAGACAGCCTGCTGCAAATTTACATGCAATTTCCTGGGTCTAGTTATCTCAAAGATGTCAGTGCCCCCTGGTGGCTGGTGAGTGTTGGAGACACACCCATGTCTCCTGACTCAAGTAGCTCAGCTAGTTAGCAGCAATGTTGGAAGATTTTGAGTCTACCAAACATAGCCATCATTCCGACCTTAAAATACTTCATATCCAAAATACATTATTCACCTTGTAAATTATTAATGTTAGATAATCTGTGTGATATATAATGTTACTCATTGGCATTCTTTTTATTGAACACTAGGGCTAAAAGGATACTGAATTGTTGTAGAATAGTTTCCTTCTTACATTATACTACACATTTAAACATGCTTAAAATTTGTTTGTGTTTAGTGCTATGTAATTGGTACATAATTATAATCATTTGGCTTGAAAATCATTATGCTAGTTTAGATGGAAAAAATAGTCATTTTTATGTGAACTGCTGTGAACCTTTTAAGAATCCCCAGTGAAGGAGCCTGGGTCTAGCTATCTCAAAGATGTCAGTGCCCCCTGGTGGAAAGCCTTGAAGACATGGGAACAGGGGGAAAATTCCTGAACAGAACACCAATGGCTTGTGCTGTAAGATCGAGAATCAACAAACGGGACCTCATAAAATTACAAAGCTTCTGTAAGGCAATGGACACTGTCAATAAGGCAAAAAGGCCACCAACAGATTGGGAAAGTATCTTTACCAATACTAAATCAGATAGGGGAATAATATCCAATATATATAAAGAACTCAAGAAGATGGACTTCAGAAAATCAAATATCCCTATTAAAAAATGGGTACAGAGCTAAACAAAGAACTCTCAACTGAGGAATACCGAATGTTTGAGAAGCACCTGAAAAAATGTTCAACATCCTTAATCATCAGGGAAATGCAAATCAAAACAACACTGAGATTCCACCTCACACCAGTCAGAATGGCTAAGATCAAAAATTCAGGTGACAACAGATGCTGGTGTGGATGTGGAGAAAGGGGAACACTCCTCCATTGTTGGTGGGAATGCAAGCTGGTTCAACCACTCTGGAAATCAGTCTGGCGGTTCCTCAGAAAATTGGACATAATACTACCAGAAGATCCAGCAATTCCTCTCCTGGGCATATACCCAGAAGATGTTCCAACTTGTAATAAGGATGCATGCTCCACTATGTTCATAGCAGCCTTATTTATAATAGCCAGAAGCTGGAAAGAACCCAGATGTTCCTCAACAGAGGAATGGATACAGAAAATGTGGTACATTTACACAATGGAGTACTACTCAGCAATTAAAAACAACGAATTTATGAAATTCTTAGGCAAATGGTTTCATCTGGTGGATATCATCCTCAGTGAGGCAACCCCATCACAAAAGAACACACATGATATGCACTCACTGATAAGCAGATATTAGCTCAAAACTTAGAATATCCAAGATACAGTTTGCAAAACACATGAAATTCAAGAAGAAGGAAGACCAAAGTGTGGATATTTTGCTCCTTCCTAGAATGGGGAACAAAATACCCATGAAATGAGTTACAGAGACAAAGTTCGGAGCTGAGACAAAAGGAAAGACCATCCAGAGACTGCCCCACTTGGGGATCCATCTCATACACAACCACCATACCCAGACACTATTGCATTTGCCAGAAAGATTTTGCTGACAGGACCCTGACATAGCTCTCTCTTGTGAGGCTATGCCAATGCCTGGCAGATACAGAAATGGATGCTCATGGTCATCTATTGGATGGAACACAGGGACCCTAATAAAGGAGGTAGAGAAAGTATCCAGGTAGCTAAAAGGTCTGCAACCTTATAGGAAGAACAACGATGTGAATTAACTAGTATCCCTCAGAGCTGTGCCTGTAGTTGCATATGTAGCAGAGAATGGCCTAGTCAGCCATCAATGGGAGGAGAGGCCCCTGGCATTGTGAAGATCATATGCCTCAGTTCAGGGGAATGCCAGGGCTAGGAAGCAGGAGTTGGGAGGGTGGGGGAGCAGGGCGGGGAGGGTATAGTGGTCTTTGGGTATAGCATTTGAAATGTAAATGAAGAAAATATCTAATAAAAATGCCTTAAGAAAAGAAAAAATGTTTAAGCTGTGTATTAAAATGCCTTCTTTCTTTTTGGAACAAACAGGATATCCCATTTAAACACACAAGCCATCAGTCATGTAAATAAGCATCAGAGAGCCCTCAGTGATCAGAAATATCAAATACTGACATATGCTTGTCATGTCCCCTCACCCATTCTCTTTACCTTGCTCCTGCCGAGAAGGGTAGGAAGGCATGGGTGTGCCGGGGGGCATCTGGTGCAAATCTAGATGGGTCAAACACCTGCAGAGAGTGCATGAGGACCAGGATGGATGAGAGTCAAGCCTGTTACCAATACATAAAGGGGCAGAATTCCTAGATTAGAAAGTCGGAGACCTCTTCTCTTCCCAAGGTTTTCATACCTCTGGGTTTGGCCACAGTCTTGGGTTATGGTGAAGGCCATAAAAGGAGAGAGTAACCAAGAAACCTGTTGGGGGCAGAAAGTACATAAATGGGAGGGCAATTATGTCAAAGATGTAGGGGCAGTAAGGGACACACACACACAAATGGTTTGCATATTTGAGTCATCATTGAGCAAATTGATCTTATTGAGAGCTGAGTAAAGAATCCACTAAAAAATGGCAATGACACACCAATTATGAATCAAGAGTGTCTTGCTTATGATAAGCTTATAAATGAAAATACATCTTCCATCTGTTTCGGTGACTACACATTAGCTCACATAACACTCACAAGACCCCTGCCCAGCCAAGGAAGACATTATTTTATATTCATTTTCGGAGCCTCAGCGAAACTAGTTATCTTTCTTTTGTTCACACAGCTTGGATGTGTCAGAGGTGAGATCATGCCTAGCTGTGAATTAGTTCATTTGTGTTTTACTACCAGAACAGGAATCTCAGATCTTACCATTCCTACCTCTCTTCTTCCATCAAATTAGAGGTTTTGGAGGGACTGGGGCATACTTAACACACAGCACAGAGTTATCTTATCTCTCTCATTTGCATTCACCCACAGACAAAATTTCATCTCCACAAGAGCTTGTCTCAGTCCTTTTCAGCTCACATTTCTTATTTTTTAAGTCATGGAAATTTCATGGCTGAGAATGACATTTAAGAAGAGGGTAGCATTTATTTCTCAAAACATTACTGAAGAAAGTATTATTAGTATCAGGAATTTTGTAGCATTATTCCAACTTCAAAGGAAAATCCAACATACTGAGAAATGAGAGAGATCTAGTGATGTTGACAACAACAGAAACACATTAGTGCTTGGGTGAGGGGGACTGGAAAGCTCATACCTTTGGGTAAGGAGCGCCCATCTGGGAAGGTGACAGGTGAGCTGAGCTCTCTGCTCGCACCTGGTATTGGTGGATAGAGCCTCAGGGCCTCCTTGATGCACGTGGTGGTGTAGGGTATCTGGTCCAGGTGGTTCCTGAAATGAAGCCCATATGGAAGAGTCACACTGAGCTGGGAAGACCAGAAGGCCTGTCCTATAAGAAGACAAGGGTCTTTTTCATCCTGAGTTGTTCTCACCAGGTAACAGAGGTCCCATCACCCAGGATGCTTTGCACCTCTTCTCTGCATCTCTGTTGGTGCTCAGGATGGGTGGCCAGAGCATAGAAAATCCAGGAGATTCCACTGGCTGTGGTGTCATGACCCTCAAACATGAATGTGTCCACCTCTGCACGCAGATCCTCATCAGACAAGCTCTTCCCATCCTCTGTCTGGATGAAGGCATAGCTGAGAGAGCAAAGTTTTCCCCCTTCTCTTGTGCCTCAGTACCATCCCTCAGTCCTCTATGTCTACTTACTTGAGCAAACAAGAGGATGTCCAAGAAATCCAAGCACTTCTTCTTCCTGACCTTCTCTAGCTCTGCCTCATTCTGCAGCTGAGCCTTTCTCATACGGATCACTCTTTCTGTTCAAGGACAAACGGTACCAGACAAAGATAAGGTAAATCTTAGTGCCATGAAAATATTGTTGACTCTAGAATCTTTGGGTCTACTAGAGTCCAGGATACACATAAGCATGAGTATTAGGATCAGGATTAAAAGCCTAGTGCCATATTATGTAGGTCATGTATTCAGATTCACAGTCCACAGAAACCACAGATAACATGGTCCCATGTGTCTCATACAGCATTACCAATGTAATGACATGGGTATTCCCTGGAAAGCACTTCATGCTAATCCAATATCTCCCCCAAATTATACTAAAGTAACAGGTCCTACAGAGGGGCCTGCTGAACTAAGCCTAAGAGACATGATCATATATTTGGGATGAGCATTATAAAGGAAGAGAGACTGGAGGTGTGAAAGGACAGAACCTGTGTGTTCATGAGCAATCTGACAGGCACGGTAGAATGAGCAGCCATTGGAGGACAGACTGTAAATGGTATTACTCTGGTGAAAGCCATTCCTCACTCTCAAGTAAATCAGTTGTGTCAGATCTTCAACAGCCTTAATGTAGGATTTGGAATTTCTGCAGCTAAAAGGCACAAAATATTGGTGACTGTGATTCACAGACATAGTAAATTATCTGTAGATAGTCCCTCATTTTCTGACTGAAGTATATAACCGAGGTACTTCTGTCTTAGAGCAATTTTGATCCTTAAGCTTTTAAAGATGGGTGAACACCCAGGTTTCTGCACTTACTATGGTTCTAATGGGTTCTTAGTCTGGACTGCATCTAATTGAAGTTTAATAAGGCCAGAGCTAGGTCAGAACCTTGCTTTTTGGTGGCTATAAGCATCTGACCTGCCCTATACCCTGCCTTCAGTTAATTTCACAATGATTGGTGACATCATGAATCCTGTAGCTCAATAGTTGTTACTCACTCCTCCAACTGGACACTACCCTGGTAACTGAAGGCACACTTCATGATTGTCTCCATGGTCATCAAAGAGATGTCTTGATAGATCTCCAGAGGGCAATTCTGGCCCACAAGCTGCTCCCATTTGTCCTGTAGTAAGAATGGAGAATTACCTGATTTTGTACTGAGTACTTATAGTAAAGAGACTGTCTTTCTCTGAATCTAAAGATCATGTGATCAGAGTCTCCCACTTTGGAGATCAGGAAACAAGAGCATGAAGAAAGTTTTATAATCTGATATCTGTTTATCACAAAAATTTGACAAAATTGAATATGTCTTTTCATGATGTCAGATTATGTTTTATCACTTTTTGTGGAAATAATATGACTTTTCAGTTGATGAAAAAGACCTGGGTCACCCTTCAGTTTTCTGATGGATATACTAGACTCATAGACTCAGAAGAAATACAATATGAAAAAATGTGGAAATGGAAAAAAAGCCTGCTGGCCTCCATGAATATGCCTCATCAGGATGATCACAAATTTAAATTTTTTTCCTTACCTATCAAAACTGTACTGGGCACTGAAAAGTCACAAATAAGAGTACAGTGGATGATGATGGTGCAGCATGTTTAGGTATGAAGATGTTGACCTTGAGTCAATCATAATTTCCAGTACAAAGCTTGATTTTGTGACATCCTTAGACATCCCTTCTTACAATTAAGCTAACATTGCTAACATTCAGGTCACCATGGAACTTAGCTGTCTGCTGGGATTCCACTGTGACGAAGACTTTGCTTATAATCACAGTGGTGCTCTTTGCCTTGGAAAATGATTCCAGCATGGCTTGATGCTGCTTATGGTGGCCTCTCTGTTTATCCACCTTGGGGAAACTCACTAATGCAGTAACAGCATGGGTGTTATTCCATGTGACAGTATGTAATAGGTATGGCTTGGACAATGTTTGAGTGCTGAGTCATATGCACCTTGAGGGAGGAAGGACAGAAGGGAGAGAAGCAGAAGATGAAATGGCACAGAAGAGAAGGGGTGATAGCTAGCTAGCTAGATGATCGATGGATAAATAGATAGACATGCAGACAAATAGATGATGAATGGATTGACAGACAGGTAGAGAGATACTTACTAGCATCACATGGACAGAATCCACCATGATTCCCACATAAGGCTTAAGGATGTCATAGTGGAAGGCTGGAGTTAACATTCGCCGATGCTGGAACCATTTCTTCCCATTCAACAGGAGCAAACCGTAGCCTGGGCCAGAGATATAAACACATATTTGTTGAAGAAAGACAGACCCAGAGACCCTTTGGACAATTTGGAAGGAGCTATGTTTTGAAACATGCAAAACAACTCTGCGGAAGGCAGAATTTCTTAGACAACAGCATAAATGACACAGTGCATCTCAGAAATGGAAAATCTAGGCTGGTATGATTGCTGTGGTTATGACAGCTGTGAGATGAGAGCTGAAAAAAGAAGTCGTGAAGAGCAGAAGTAGGGGTTGGAAGTTCAGAGGAATGACGTGCCAAAAGCTGAGGTTCAGGCAGGCTCAGCATTAGGTAGGAGTGAGAGTCTGGCTAGGAGAGAAATAAGACTTGATTTAAGAAGAGATCATAACACAGGTCACAACTGTTACCCTATGATCCAGGGGAAGCTAAGTGGGTAGTGTTCTCAGTCCCAGTTTAAGTATACATACCAATCCAGGGAGCAAAGAAACTGTAGGTGCGTACAACTTTTGGATCTGCAAGAGAAGGTATGAACAGCTTCCTGGAGATCAAGTAAAATAGCCCAAATAAGCTGTTTTCCAGACTGTGGCCTGCCATAAACCCTTGATGACTTTCAGTGGCCATTTTATACCCCTGCCTCTTTTCCTTTTCTATTACAGTTCTTGCAGTTGGGCTTAAAAGACAGGTTCCATTGTACTAGCCACTAAGTGTTTCAGTCACTGTGATGTTCACTAAGAAACACAAGTCATATCTTCAAAGCCAAAGAGTAAGAAAACCTTGATGGTTCTTCTGTAGTTAGTGGTGGCTTCATGATTCTAGGACCCCAGAAAATCAATAATTAGGGCTCTAAAAGCTAAGTCTTTGTGCACATGTGGGTCATATGTGGGTTATACCAAGGAGAATGAGTAGTAGTGCTTAAACATGGATGGATGAAGTGCTATTGCATTCTAGAATGTCACAGACCCAGGTTGTGAACCCTGATTGTGACGCCTCTCTCCTGAAGCTACAATGTTGTCACAATCTCACCTGATCGCCCCAGTATCACCTTCATGTAGTCAGGGTCATAGATCATGAGACGTGCATGGTTCCCCCAGAACCACTGTACATAGGTCTTTGGGAATTTTTCTACACATAAAAGTATCTGCTGGAGGTCCTGGTCCTTTGGGAACAGACACAAAAAAGATAAGTACTGTTTAAAATAACCATGCAGCTTCAAAAAGCCATCTTTGCATTGTTCTCGGGTTGTGCTCTGAGCTCACTGCAGCCACCTTTGCCACCCACTGCCTCTTCCAATGTGGACTCCAGCAGCTTTCTAGCCAGAGCCCTCGAACTTGACTAATTGCTCACTCACAGCAACGGACCACGGGTGTGCCCCACCATGTCAGACGCGGCAGTGAACAACAGCTCCGAGTTCACCACCAAGGACTTGAAGGAGAAGAAAGAAGTTGTGGAGGAGGCAGAGAATGGAAGAGATTCACCTGCCAATGGGAATGCTCAAAATGAGGAAAATGGGGAGCAGGATGCTAACAGTGAGGTAGATGAAGAAGAGGAAGAGGTGGGGAGGAAGAGGAAGAGGAGGAGGAGGAAGAAGATGACGGTGAGGAAGATGATGGAGATAAAGATGAGGAAGTGGAGGCTCCTATGGGCAAGCAGGTAGCTGAGAATGATGAGGATGATGTTGACATCAAGAAGCAGAAGACTGACAAGGACGAATAGACAGCAAAAGGAAAAGCTAACCTTACACACTGTGACCTGTTCATCTTCCATTTCCCGTCGCAGAATTTAAATGTGGTCACCTTCGAGTAGAGAAGCAAGTCCCGCCCGCCCACAGCAGGTAGTGCCACCCACAGATGACATGTGCTCTCACCACCTCACCAAAACCACAAAAGGAATTGGCAACATGGGAGGAAAAAAGAACCAGAACTTCCCAGGCCCTGCTTTTCTTTCTTTTTCTTTTTTCTTTTTTTTATTAGATATTTTCTTTATTTACATTTCAAGTGTTATCTCCTTTCCTGGTTTCCCCTCCAAAACCCCCTACCCTCCACCCCCTGCTCACCAACCCAACCACTCCTGCTTCCTGGCCCTGGCATTCCCCTACATTGGGGCATAGAGCCTTCACAGGACCAAGGGCCTCTCTTCCCATTGATGCCAGATAAGGCATCCTCTAATACATATGCAGCTGGAGCCATGAGTCTCACCATGTGTATACTCTTTGGTTGGTGGTTTAGTCCCTGGGAGCTCTGGCGGGTACTGGTTAGTTCATATTGTTGTTCTTCCTATGAGGCTAAAAACCCTTTCAGCTCCTTGGGTCCTTTCGCTAGCTCCTTCATTGGGGATCCTATGCTCAGTCCAATGGATGGTTGTGAGCATCCACCTCTGTATTTGTCTGGCACTGGCAGAGACTCTCAGGAGACAGCTATATTAGGCTCCTATCAGCAAGCTCTTGTTGGCATCCACAATAGTGTCTGGGTTTGGTGATTGTATATGGGATGGATAACGTGATGATAAGGTGGCCAAACCAACCTTCAGAGCATTTTTCTGTCCTACTTCAGACTTTATTTGTGGTGTGGCCCTGTTCATTATAATCTCAAAGAAGAAAAAAAACTTTGTAAAAACAAAAACAACAAAAAACCAATTTTATTCTAAGCATTCAGTAACTTTTTTTGTGTGCGTGTCCCTAGTTGTACTATAAGTAGTTGGTTTGTATGAGATGGTTAAAAAGGCCAAAGTTAAAAAGATTGTTTCCTTTTTTTGTCAATGAAGTTGCTGTTTATTTATTTATTTATTTATTGGCCTATTTGATATATGTATAAAACAATATCCAACAATAAACCAGATTTTTAAAAAATTAAAAATAAAATAAAATAACCATGCAGCTATTTCTGGTTTGAAAGGAGAAAGGGAGAACCTCCACGGGGACAACTTGGAATTTTCAGCAGAAGATAGGGTTCAGGCAACTGGATGATCCATTTGCTTTATCACCCAGACCCTTGCTGTGTCTGGGAACTGTCATTTGATGCTATAGACTTGGACAGAACTTCCTCCTCAGAGGAGATAATTGGAGTATATAGTGCATTATGATCAAGGCAAGGAAGTTTCAGTTACTTCTCCCTAAATACTTATAATAATTAGAGTCATTTTAAGAGCAGTATGATACTTCAATATGTATATACACTGTGTACCAATCAAACCAGGGGAGTTAATGTTTCTCTTTCATTATTGCTTTGTGTGGAAGCTTCAGCCTCCTCTCCTTCTGCTGTTCATAAAGTATATAATAGGATGTTGTGTGCTATATATATCCTTCCCTACGCTGTAAGAGCCTCACCCCTTGCTAAGATCTCCTTATATGCCTTCTATTCTTAAGTCTGGTCAGTGCACAAGTCTTGCGGAGTGCATCTCCATACAGACACTTAGCAAACAGCATTGTACATCAGGGCTGGAGATGCAGGGGGCGGTGACACCCATCCCATCCTTCAGGAAGCTCTTTGTGGTCATTTTTCATAATTCCATATGCAGATTATGGATTCTGTGCTAGGCCCTACTGTAAAGGGAATACTGTTCTTGGCTGCTAGGAGCTCATGGTACTGGGTGTACACAATAAAGCACAGAGTTAAATTGATCCTGGTTAAAGGGTAGTGCTCCCATTAGTCCTCCCATGAAGGTTCATTCCTTACCACCCAACAGTTCAAGATTTGCTTTTCTTCTTCCTCTCAGCAGCCTTTATTGTTTGTTTGTTTGTTTGTTTGTTTATTTATTTATTTATTTATCTATTGGTTATATGTATAACCATGAGTGTGTGTATGGATAGGCACACTCATGTGAATGTTGGTACCCAGGGAGGTCAACAATGTCAGGTCCTCTGGAGCTAAAGTTATGGGTCCTCTGTAAGATCACTGAGACTCTTAACTACAAAGCCATCTTACCATCTCCCCAGATGGACTTATGGACTTTCTTTCTTTCTTTCTTTCTTTCTTTCTTTCTTTCTTTCTTTCTTTCTTTCTTTCTTTCTTTCTTTCTTTCTTTCTTTCTCTCTCTCTCTCTCTCTCTCTCTCTCTCTCTTTCTTTCTTTCTTTCTTTCTTAAAAACTTTTCTGGATGTTTTCAAAATCCTCTCATTTCCCTTTGGACTCACACTTTCTGTGTTAAAAAAAAAATCTTGTGTCTGTCTTGCTGCTCTCTGTCATGTCTGAGACCTTGTAAAACTTTAGCAGCTGATACTGGGAATACTCATGTGTATAATACTGGTGTTTCTGAAGATGATGGGACCTTCCTTAGGAGTTTGGGCTCCAGAAATGTGAAGGCCACCACACCAACTCCAGCCAGTGATGTTTAGGTTCTTGTCTCTCAAATTTGAGGAATAAAATTTATAGGCCATAGAGGGTGAGCTTTAGAGCTTTTGTAAAATATTTGTATTATTTTTTTCATTTCTGTAATGAGTTTAAAGGTGAAGAAGAGAGAGACAGAGATAGAGGATAGACAGTCAGAGAGACAAAGAGAGAAATGGTAGCTTCCATATAGAAGGAGGGTTACCATCAAGTTGTAATCTCAGGGAGTTTTTTTAAAAAAAAAAAAAGAATTTATGAAAAAACAAAAAACAAAAAACAGTGAGGTGTGGAGAGGAGGTTGAGGCCAACCATGTGTCTCAGTTTCTGTTACATAATCAGCTTCAGGCAGATAATAAAAGGAGATAATAACAGAAAAAGAGCCAACGCTCTCTCATATTTCTAACTTCCAGCAAGTTTCATATACAAATTTGACCAATGCCTAATAGGTGTAGTTGTTTGTTTGCTACCATGACTTCAGGGGTGAAAATGAATAAGTTGGTGTGTCCAGCTGAGTTTAGTCACTGAAAGCCTGAGAGTCACTGAGTTTTCACTGGACTCACAGATGTAATATTTTCTCTGGGTTTGGTGTCAACTATTTTTATCATGACCCATGGCTTCTGGAGAATGGGTTAATCAACTCAGAAGGCTCAAGGTCCAGCTCAGCTTTACTATACAAGTAGTTAGCAATTTACCTTCACTTTAAGAGGAAAATTAAAAAAAAAAAAAAGAGTTTTTTTTTTTCCTCCAGAGAATTTCCAATTTTCAGACTTCAGACCAGAAGACATAAAACACATTTGAGGAAGAATTTTTCAGAAGGCAGCTCTTCCACTCCTAACCTGAGCTTCTCATCATTTCAATATTATCTCCAACATCTTCCTTCTTCACTGTCTACTGCAGCTGTGATATGTTAATCACTGTGTAACCCCCTTTGTTCTTCCTTCTCTGAATCTTGAGTTCTGGTAAAACCAAGGTCAGAAGGAATATGCAGCTGCTTACAGTCTGTGCTGCCAGCCTCTCCCCCATGCTCTGTGGTTGTTTTCTACTGACAAATGGGTAATAAGGCATGGTACACACATAATGAAATCTTATTCATTTGTGAAGAAAATGAAATTTGCAGAGAAATGTGTAGAACTTAAAAATAGATGTACTGAGAGTTAAACAAGGCCCAGAAGAACAAATGCTGTTGGACTTTCATATGTAGATTGTATCAGCACCCCTTTAGGTCTCACTTGCTTAATGCAGTGTTTGGAAGCCAGGAAAGTAGGAAGGGAGAATTGGGGGATTCACTCAGGGATCAGGGATAAGAAAACATAGGTAAAGCAAAAGTAACCAGGGAGAATACTATAGGTTGTAAGGCTCAAGCAGGGAGAAAAAGATAGCAGGAGTGGAAAAATGAGTGTGAGGGAAGAGAGGGAGAATGACAGGGATGAAGGAGAATGAACAAGTGGCCAGGTCAGGCTCAGTGTGAGGAGGGTCCTGAGAAAGGCAGGAATGGGAACTGATTCAATAATAACTTTAATCATTATTGATAATATTCTCAGATATTTTAAAATTTACGTCAGTTCTATGAATCCCAGATCATTAGTTCCAACCTCTGCTTCCTTAAAACGGAAACTGAACGCAAAGCAAAGGCACATTTCCTTATAGGTTTGCACAGCATGTTCTTCCTGGGTAACTGAGCACAGCTCTGCTGGTTTCCCGGCTATAGCAGACAGCAGTCCTTAGGAACTACTTTCTTTTCTTTTCTTTTCTTTTCTTTTCTTTTCTTTTCTTTTCTTTTCTTTTCTTTTCTTTTCTTTTCTTCTTTTTTTATGAGTGTCATTGGAAGGATTTTTTTCTTATTAGATATTTTCTTAATTTACATTTCAAATGCTATCCCTATACCCTCCCCCCACCCTGCTCCCCTACCCACCCAGTAACTACTTTCATATAAGAACAAAAAGGTGACAGACTGCTTAGGTTGAAATGATTTCTTGCAAAGTTTTAAAATGTATGCAAGTAAAGCAGCTAGCATTCTCTAGGCATTATCATCATTTATAGTTGGTGTACATAGGTATATATAATATATAATTGGTAGATATTATTGTACTATGTGTGTTTATATATAAATTTTATATATGCCAATGATTGGCATCAGTTTGCCTGCTGATAGGTACTCTATTTAAATTTTACCTTATGTCCTTTGCAAATAATGCTGCAACAAATATTAATTCTCAAGTCTTTACTTCAGCACTAGTTTTTAGTTCTTTTTGGTAATCACATGGGAGTTAACTAACAGTCAGATGTATATAGATTTTAGAGGAACTATTGTCTTGGATTCCAAGTGACAGTACAAATTTATCTTTAACACAAAAGAGCTCCAACTTAGCCACATTTTGTCTAAAATTTTTTATTTTTCCTAAAGACATTATGACAGTTGTTCAAAGGGTTATCTACTGCATGTTTGTCTTTTTTGGGTTTTTTGGATATTTTCTTTATTTACATTTCAAATGTTATCCCCCTTTTGCAGTTTCCCTCCCTCTGGGAAACTCCCTATCCCATCCTCCGTCCCCCAGCTTCTATGAGGGTTTCTACATCCAGCCACCCACTCCCACCTCCCTGCCTTGATTTCCTTACACTGGGGCATCTATCCAGCCTTCATAGGACCAAGAACCTCTCCTCCCATTGATGCCTGACAAGACCGTCCTCTGCTACATGTGCAGCTGGAGCCGTGTGTACTCCTTGGTTGGTGGCTTAGTCCCTGGGAGTTCTGGAGGGTCTGGTTGGTTGATAATGTTCTTCCTATGGGGTTGCAAACTCCTTCAACTCCTTCAGTGCTTTCTCTAATTCCTTTATTGGGGACCCCGCTCTCAATCCAATGGTTGACTGTTAACATCCACCTCAGTATTTGGAGGGCTTCTAAGGAGACAGCCATATCAGGCTCCTGTCAGCATGCACTTCTTGGCATCAACAATAGTGTCTGGGTTTGGTAACTGTATATGGGATGAATCCCCAGGTGGGACAGTCTTGGGTAGCCTTTCCTTAAGTCTCTGCTCAACTATTTATCTCCATATTTAATCCTGTGAGTATATTGTTCCCCTTCTAAGAAGGACTGAAGCACCCGCACTTTGGTCTTCCTTCTTATTAAACTTCATGTGGTCGATGAATTATATCTTGGGTATTCCAAGCTTTTGGGCTAATATCCACTTACCAGTGAGTGTATACCATGTTTGTTCTTTTGTGATTGGGTTACCTCACTCAGGATGATATTTTCTAGTTTTATCCATTTGCCTAAGAATTTCATGAATTCATTGTTTTTAATAATTGAGTGGTACTCCATTGTGTAAATATACCACATTCTCTGCATTCACTCTTCTCTTGAAAGACATCTGGATTCTTTCCAGCTTCTGGCTATTATAAATAATGCTGGTATGAACATAGTGGAGCCTGTGTCCTTATTACATATTGGAGCATCTTCTGGGTATACGCTCTGCTGTGGTATAGCTGATTCCTTAGGTAGTACTATGGCCAGTTTTCTGAGGAACTGCCAAACTGATTTCCAAAGTGGTTGTACCAGCTTGCAATCCCACCAGCAATGGAGATGTGTTCCTCTTTCTCTACATCCTTGCCAGCATCTGCTGTCACCTGAGTTATTCATTTTAGTCATAGTGTGAGGTGGAATCTCAGGGTTGTTTTGATTTGCATTTCCCTGATAACTAAAGATGTTGGACATTTCTTTAGGTGATTCTCAGCCATTCAATATTCCTCAGTTGAAAAGTCTTTGTTTAGCTCTGTACCCCATTTTTAATAGGGTTATTTGGTTCCCTAGAGTCTAACTTCTGTTTTGTGTTTGTTTTTGTTTTTCTGAGTCATGGTTTCTCTGTGTATCCCTGACTGTCCTGGAACTCACTCTGTAGACCAGGATGACCTCAAACTCAGAAATCTACATGCCTCTCCCTCCCAAGTGCTGGGATGAAAGGCATGTGCCACCACTGCTCAGCGGAGTCTAACTTCTTGAGTTCTTTGTATATATTGGATATATCCTTTATTGGATGTAGGATTGGTAAATCTCTTTTCCTAATCTGTTGGATGCCTTTTTGTCTTATTGACAGTGTTCTTTGCAATTTTGTGAGGTCCCATTTGTTGATTCTTGATCTTAGGGCATGAGCCATTGGTGTTCTGTTCAGGAATATTCCCCCTATGCCCATGTGTTCGAGGCTCTTCCCCACTTTCTCCTCTATAAGTTTCAGTGTATCTGGTTTTATGTGGAGATTCTTGATTCATGTGGAGTTGACCTTTGTACAAGGAGATAAGAATGGTTTGATTTTCATTTTACTACAGGCTGACCACCAGTTGAACCAGCACCATTTGTTAAAAAAATGCTGTCTTTTTTCCACTGGGTGGTTTTAGCTCCTTTGTCAAAGATCAAGTGGGTTCACTTCTGGGTCTTCAGTTCCATTCCATTGATCTTCCTGCCTGTCTCTGTACCAATATCATGCAGTTTTAATCACTATTACTGTGCAATACAGCTTTAGGTCAGGGACTCCTGATCTCTTTCCTAGCTTCTCTAACAACAGGGTTGTCTCCCTTTGTGATTTCTTTATTATTTCTAGTTCAATTTTTAGGTCCTGAATGATTTTGTTCCTTTCCTTTGCCTGTTTGATTGTTTTCCTGTAACTCTTTAAGGGATTTTTCTGTTTCCTCTTTAAGGACTTCTAGCTGTTTACCTGTATTCTCCTGAGTTTCTTTAAGAGAGATATTTATGTCCTTCTTAAGTTCCTCTAACATCATCATGAGATGTGATTTTAGATCTGAATCTTGCTTTTCTTGTGTGTTGGGGTATCCAGGACTTGCTATGGTGGGAGAATTGGGTTCTGATGATGCCAAGTAACCTTGGTTTCTGTTGCTTATGTTCTTATGCTTGCCTCCTGCCATCTGGTTATCTCTAGTGCTACCTGCCCTGGCTATGTCTGACTGGAGCCTGTCCTTCCTATGATCCTAGTTGTGTCAGAACTCCTTTGAATCAAACTGTCTTGCGATCCTGTGATTCTGTGATCCTGTGACCCTGTGATCCTGAGATCCTGGGTGTGTCTAAGCTCCTGGGAGTCAAGCGGCCAAGCTCCTGGGACCCCGTGATCCACTGATCCTGGGCGTGTTAGAGCACCTGGGAGTGGAGCTGCCTCTAGGTGTTGTGGGGCTGGCTGCAGAGTTTGCACCCAAGGTCTGGTCATGGTGTTGGCCCGGACAGACCGGAAGGAACCCATACCACTAGTCTGGTAGAGTTCCTGGGTGCCTGGGTCTTCCTGGTCCCGGTTACTCCTGGTGTTTGGGACAAATGTTGTGTCCTCCTCACCTCTGATCCTCTGATCCTGGGTGTGTTGGAGCTCCTGGGATTGGAGCTGCCTCTTGGTCTTGTGGGGCTGACTGCAGAGTTTGTGCCCAAGGTCTGCTCCCTGCCTTTGGTTTTTAGCACCTACAGCATAGCTCACAACTCTCTGTAACTCGAGTTGCAAGGCACATGTTGTCTTCTTCTGATCATGTGGGGTTTTTTTTCTTTGAGTTTGTTTATGTAGTGGATTACATTAATAGATTTCCGCATATTGAACCATCCCTGAATCCCTGGGATGAAGGCTACTTGATTGTGGTGAAAGATCATTTTGATATGTTATTGGATTCCATTGGCAAAAATTTTGTTGAGTGTTTTTTTTGCATCAATGTTCATCAGGGAGATTGGTCTGAAGTTCTCTTTCTTTGATTGGTCTTTGTGTGGTTTAGGTATAAGTATAATTGTGGCTTCATAGAATAAATTGTGTAGAGTTTCTTCTGTTTCTATTTTATGGAATAGTTTGAAAAGTATTGGTATTAAGTCTTCTTTAAAGGTCTGATAGAATTCTCCACTAAACCCATTTGTCCTAGGCTTTTTTTTTTTTTTTTTTTTTTTTTTTTTTTTTTTTTTTTTTTTTTTTTTTTTTTTTTTTTTTTTTTTTTTTTTTTTTTTTTTTTTTTTTTGGTTGGGATACTATTAATGACTGCTTTTATTACTTTAGGTGTTTTATGAGATTGTTTAGATGGTTTATCTGATCCTGTTTTAATGTTGGCCCCTTGTATGTGTCTAGAAAATTGTCTATTTTATCCTGATTTTCCAATTTAGTTGAGTATAAACTTTTGTAGTAGGATCTGATTATTTTTTTAATTTCCAAAGTTTCTGTTGTTATGTCTCCCTTTTCATTTCTGATTTTATTAATTTGGATACTGTCAATGTGTCCTCTGGTTAGTCTGGCTAAGGGTTTATCTATCTTGTTGATTTTCTCAAAGAACCAGTTCCCATTTGTGGATTATTAATCTTACAACAGAAGCCATTGGTGTTCTGTTCAGGAATTTTCCTCCTGTGACCATATCTTCCAGGCTTTTCCCCACTTTCTCCTCTATATGTTTCAGTGTCTCTGGTTTTATGTGGAGGTCTTTGATCCACTTAGACTTGAGCTTTGTACAAGGAGATAAGAATGGATCAATTCGCATGCTTCTACATGATAACCACCAGTTGTGCCAGCACCATTTGTTGAAAATGCTGTCTTTTTTCTACTGGATGGTTTTAGCTCCCTTGTCAAAGATCAAGTGACTATACATGTGTAGGTTCATTTCTGGGTCTTTAATTCTATTTCATTGATCTATCTGTCTGTTTCTGTACCAGCACCAGGCAGTTTTTATCAAAATTGCTCTGTAGTACAGCTTGAAGTCAGGCATGGTGATTTCACCAGAGGTTCTTTTATTGTTGAGAAGAGTTTTTGCTATCCTAGGTTTTTTGTTATTCCAGACGAATTTGCAAATTGTCCTTTCTAGTTCATTGAAGAATTGAGTTGGAATTTTGATGGGGATTGCATTGAATCTGTAGATTGCTTTCGGCAGGATAGCCATTTTTACTATATTAATCCTGCCAATCCATGAGCATGGGAGATCTTTCCATCTTCTGAGATCTTCATTGATTTCTTCCTTCAGAGACTTGAAATTCTTGTCATAGAGATCTTTCACTTCCTTAGTTAGAGTCACACCAAGGTATTTTATATTGTTGGTGACTATTGTGAAGTTTGTTGTTTCCCTAATTTCTTTCTTAGCTTGTTTATCCTTTGTGTAAAGAAAGGCCACTGATTTGTTTGAGTTAATTTTATATCCAGCTACTGCACTGAAGCTGTTTATCAGGTTTAGGAGTTCTCTGGTGGAATTTTTAGGGTCACTTATATATACCATCATATCATCTGCAAATAGTGATATTTTGACTTCTTCCTTTCCAATTTTTATCCACTAGATCTCCTTTTGTTGTCGAATTGCTCTGGCTAGGACTTCAAGTACTATATTGAACAGGTAGGGAGAAAGTAGGCAGCCTTGTCTAGTCCCTGATTTTAGTGGGATTGCTTCGAGTTTCTCTCCATTCAGTTTGATGTTGGCTACTGGTTGGCTGTAATTCCTCTTATTATGTTTAGGTATGGGCCTTGAATTCCTGATCTTTTCAAGATTTTTATCATGAAGGGGTGTTGAATTTTGTCAAATGCTTTCTCAGCATCTAAAGGGATGATCATGTGGTTTTTGTCTTTGAGTTTGCTTATATAGTGGATTGCATTGATGGATTTCCATATACTAAACCATCCCAGTATCCCTGGGATGAAGCCTACTTGACCATGATATATGATCGTTTTGATGTGTTCTTGGATCCAGTTAGTGAGAATTTTATTGAGTATTTTTGCATCAGTATTCATAAGGGAAATTGGTCTGAAGTTCTCTTTTTTTGTTGGGTCTTTATGTGGTTTAGGTATCAGAGTAATTGTGGCTTCATAGAATAAATTGGGTAGAGTACCTTCTGTTTCTATTTTGTGGAATAGTTTGAGGAGAGTTGGAATTAGGTCTTCTTTGAAGGTCTGATAGAACTCTGCACTAAGCCCATCTGGTCCTGGGCTTTTTTTTTTTTTTTTTTTTTGGTTGGGAGACTATTAATGACTGCTTCTATTTCTTTAGGGGATATGGGACTGTTTAGGTCATTAATCTGATCCTTATTTAACTTTGGTACCTGGTATCTGTGTAGAAAATTTTCCATTTCATCCAGATTTTCCAGTTTTGTTGAGTATAGCCTTTTGTAGTAGGATCTGATGATGTTTTGGATTTCCTAATTTTCTGTTGTTATGTCTCCCCTTTCATTTCTGATTTTGTTAATTAGGATATTGTCCCTATGCCCTCTAGTTAATCTGGCTAAGGGTTTATCTCTCTTGTTGATTTTCTCAAAGAACCAGCTCTTGGTTTGGTTGATTCTTTGAATAGTTCTTTTTGTTTCCACTTGGTTGATTTCAGCCCTAAGTTTTTTTTTTTTTTTTTTTTCCTGCCCTCTACTCCTCTTGGGTGAATTTGCTTCCTTTAGTTCTAGAGCTTTTAGGTGTGCTATCAAGCTGCTAGTGTATGTTCTCTCTAGTTTCTTTTTGGCAGCACTCAGAGCTATGAGTTTTCCCCTTAGGACTGCCTTCATTGTGTCCCATAGTTTGGGTATGTTATGTCTTCATTTTCATTAAACTCCAAAAAGTCTTTAATTTATTTCTTTCTTTCTTCCTTGACCAAAGAATCGTTGAGGAGAGTGTTTTTCACCTTCCACGTGAATGTTGGCTTTCTATTATTTATGTGGTTATTGAAGATCAGCCTTAGTCAGTGGTGATCTGATAGGATGCATGGGATAATTTCAATATTTTGTATCTGTTGAGGACTGTTTTTTCACCCATTTTATGGTCAGTTTTGGAGAAAGTAGCATGAGGTGCTAAGAAGAAGGTTTATCCTTTTGTTTTAGGATAAAATGTTCTGTAAGTATCTGTTAAATCCAATTGTTTCATAGCTTCTCTTGGTTTCACTGTGTCTCTGTTTAGTTTCTGTTTCCAGGATCTGTCCATTGATAAGAGTGTGGTCTTGAAGTCTCCAACTATTATTGTGTGTGGTGCAATGTGTGCTTTGAGCTTTACTATAGTTTCTTTAATGAATGTGGATGCCCTTGCATTTCGAGCATAGATATTCTGAATTGAGAATTCATCTTTGAAGATTTTATCTTTGATGAATATGAAGTGTTCCTCCTTGTCTTTTTTGATAACTTTGGGTTGGAAGTCAATTTTATTCTATATTAGAATGGCTACTCCAGCTTATTTTTTAGACCATTTGCTTGAAAAATTGTTTTCTAGCCTTTCACTCTGAGGTAGTGTCTGTCTGTCCCTGAGATGGGTTTCCTGAAAGCAGCAGAATGTTGGGTACTGTTTATGTAGCCAGTTTGTTAGTCTATGCCATTTTATTGGAGAATTGAGTCCATTGATATTAAGAGATATTAAGGAAAAGTAATTGCTGCTTCCTATTATTTTTGTTGGTAGAGTTGGGGATTCTGCTCATGATGCTATCTTCTTTTAGGTTTGTTGAATAATTACTTTTTCACTTTTTCTAGGGCATAGTTTCCGTCCTTGTGTTTGTGTTTTCCCATTATTATTCTCTGAAGGCCTGGATTTGTCGAAAGATATTGTGTGAATTTGGTTTTGTCATGGAATACTTTGGTTTCTTCATCTATGGTAATTGAGAGCTTTGTTGAGTATAGTAGCCTGGGCTGGCATTTGGGTTCTCTTAGGGTCTGTATAACATCTGTCCAGGATCTTCTGGCTTTCATAGTCTCTGTTGAGAAGTCTGGTGTAATTCTAATATGCCTGCCTTTATATGTTACTTTACCTTTTTCCCTTACTGCTTTTAATATTCTATCTTTATTTAGTGTATTTGTTGTTCTGATTATTATGTGACAGGAGGAATTTCTTTTGTGGTCCAGTCTATTTGGAGTTCCTCAAGTTTCTTGTATGTTCATGGGTATCTCTTTCTTTAGGTTAGGGAAGTTTTCTTCTATAATTTTGTTGAAGATATTTACTGGCCCTTAAATTGAAAATTTTCATTTTAATCTATACCCATTATCTTTAGGTTTTATCTTCTCACTGTGTCCTGGATTTCCTGGACGTTTTGAGTTAGGATCTTTTTGCATTTTGCATTTTCTTTGATTGTTGTGTCCATGTTCTCTATGGAATCTTCTGCACCTGAGATTCTCTCTTCCATCTCTTGTATTCTGTTGCTGATGCTCGCATCTTTGGTTCCTGACTTCTTTCCTAGGATTTCTATCTCCAGAGTTGTCTCTCTTTGGGTTTTCTTTATTGTTTCTACTTCCATTTTTAGATCTTGGATGGTTTTGTTTAATTTCATCACGTGTTTGGTTGTGCTTTTCTGTAATTCTTTATTTTTGGGTTCCCTCTTTAAGGACTTCTACTTGTTTAGCAGTGTTTTCCTGTAATTCTTTAAGGGATTTTTGTGCTTCCTCTTTAAGGACTTCTACCTTTTTAAAGCAGTGTTCTCCTGTATTTCTTTAAGTGAGTTATTAATGCCCTTCTTAAAATCCTCTACCAGCATCATGAGATATGTTTTTAAATCTGAATCTTGCTTTTCGGATGTGTTGGGGTATCCAGGACTCACTGTGGTAGGCATACTGGGTTCTGATGATGCAGAGTTGTCTTGGTTTCTGTTAGTAAGATTCTTTTGTTTGCCTTTCACCATCTTGTAATCTCTGTTGTTAGATGTTCTAGCTGTCTCTTCCTGGAGCTTGTTCTTCCTGTGATTCTCTTAGCCTCTGTCCAACTCCTCCTGGGAGTCCAACTCTCTCTGGAGTCTCAGTGGTCAGAGCACTCTCTGCAGGCAAGCTCTCCTCTTGCAGGGAAGGTGCACAGAGGTCTTGAGCTTAGCTCCAACTCCTGGCTGAAGGTGTAGGTCCGAATGGACCCTGTATAAGAAGCTATGTTGCTTCTGCACACTGCACACACTCCTGTGAGGACTGGTCTCTGAGAGAGACCCGGGATACAAAATGGCATTCTCACCTGGTCCTGGGATCAAAGCCCTTCTGGAGGCCTACTCTCCTCTGGTGGGGAAGATGCCCAGAGGTCTGGGTCTCAGCTCTGATTCCTGGTTGAAGATAAAGGCCTGAAGGGACCCTATTGAAGAAGATCTGTTGCATCTGTGGTCTGTGTGCTCAGATACAAGATAGCGTTCTCACCTGGTCCAGGGGTTAGATTCCTCTCTGGAGGCCGACCCTCCTCTGGCAGGGAAGGTGCCCCTTCCTGCAATTCTTTAAGGTATTTCATTTGTTTGTTTGTTTGTTTGTTTCCTCTTTAAGGTCCTCTACCTGTTTACCTGTGTTCTTCTCTCTTTATTTAAGAGAGTTATTTATGTTCTTCTTAAATTCCTCTGTCACTGTCATGAGAAGTGACTTTAGATCTAAGTCTTGCTTTTCTGGTGTGATGGTGTATCCAGCACTTGCTATGATTGGTGGATTGGGTTCTGATGATACCAAGTAACCTTGGTTTCTGTTGCTTATGTTCTTATGCTTGCCTCCTGCCATCTGATTATTTCCAGTGCTCTCTGCCCTCACTATATCTAACTGGAGCCTGTCCTTCCTGTAATTGTGGTTGAGTCAGAACTCCTCAGAGTCCAGCTGTCTCTGTGATCTTGTGATTCTGGGATCCTGTGATCCTGAGATTCTGGGTGTGTCAGAGCTTCTCTTGGGGAGTCAAGCTGCCTTTGAGACCCTGAGATCCTGGTGTGACCTGGGGTCCTGTGGTCCTGGTTGTGCTAGAGTGCCTAGGATTGTATCTTCCTCTGGGGGCTGTGAGAATGGCTGCCGAGTTTGCACCCAAGGTAAACTGAAGCAGGCCAGAAAGGACCTGAGCCACCGGTCAGCCTAGGTTCCTGTGTCCCTGGATCTTGCTGGTTCCAGTTACTCCCAGTGGTGTTGGAACAGGTGTTATGTCCTCCTCACCCCTTATCCTAAGATCCTGGGTGTGCTAGAGCACCTGGGAGTAGAGCTTCCTCTGAGGGCTGGAGGACTGGCTGCCAAGTTCCCTCTACTCTATTTAGATCCTCATTTCCTGATTATTTTTCCATAAGAAGTGTGTTTCTTTCTCTGACCTCTCAGACAAACCATGTTGTCTAAGCTCAGTTACATAGGAATCTTACAGTTGTATAAGTGGTTATCAAACGTCACATGGGTGAGGCCTCCTGAAACATGTGGGACCTTATTGCCAGACTAGAGGGGGATCCATAATACTAAAGAGCTTATTCATTTCTAGCCTCCTAAAGTCTTTCATCCCATTAGTCTCTCTCTATCCAAAGAGTATAGGAATAACATGCCACATTATGAACTTTATTGTGGGGAAGATGGCAAGACTCTTAAAACATAAGCTGATAAGTGGAGAATTTGAAGGGGAGATTTATATGGATAGATGAGGTGACAGTCAGGGAAGGACTGTGTTAAGTTGGTTGAAAATTGGCTCTTTCAGATATGCATGTCCTAATCTTGATAAAACTAAGAACAGGACCAGTATCACCACTTTAGGCACAAAGCAAGCATACACATTGGATAGATGGAGAAATGATCTGAAGACAAAAGAAGAGATGCTTAACAATGGTGTTGGATTTTAACACTTAGGAGGGCTCTTGAAACTAAGGAATGCAGCTATAGGTGATGGAAAGGTAAAAAGAGGCACAGCGATAACCAAGGAGTAATGGCACTGCAATGACCTTAGCTTCATTCCAGTGAAATCATGAAAACACCTGATATCTAGACTCATAAGAGCACACACTTATCTTGTAATTAATTATGACATCAGAATAAAGCTCAAATTAAGGACATACAAGCAGTAGAAGAGGAAGAAATACACAGAAGAGAATGCAAGGTGCAAGTTAGGGAGATCATTAAGGTCAAAGGTCAAACATGCAGTCAGGTAATGGACAGGTAGATAGAAAAGCAAGTAGAGATCCCAGAAGAAGTTGAGAAAGACTGACAGACAAAGAGACTGGAAGCACAGCAGAAGGTGGGTGGAGGTGAGCAAGGTGAGAAGAAAGAAAGAGATGTGAGCAAAAGGACTGGGGAAAAGAGTGAGTGACAGAAACACAGAATGTCAGGCAGCATGCCATTTGAGATGTCTTGTCCTGTGAAGATTATTGGAGCTTTTTGAGATGCAAGTGGATCCCATTCTTGGACTTCAACACAAGTCTTGGTATGGGGATTGGGACCCTGGTGGGATCTGGCAGCAGCTCAAAGCGGAGCAGGGTCAGGGCCACAGCCACCTTCAGCTCATTCATTGCAAACTGTTTCCCAATGCAGTTCCTGGGTCAGAAAGGTACAATAAAATAAGTGGTCTAGGGTTTTATTGTGAGCTGTGTAGGTATTATCCTCTGCTCTCTAGCATAGAACTGGATATCTAAGACACTCTTTCATAGGACTCAGCCTGATCCCCTTGCCTTACAAGTCACAAACGTATACCTCTACCTTGGACCGTAATTCTTGCTGTCTTTTTTTTTTTTTCCTTTGGTGGATTATAATTACAACCTTTCTCCCTTCCTATCCTCTCTCCAAACTCTTGCATATAACCACCTAACCCATTGCCACCATCCCTGTTCCTCCTCACACAGTCCCTTACCCAACCCCCCTTTCCCTTCTCTGAGAGGTTTGAGCTCCCCCTTCAAGTATCCCCCCCCCCCACTCTGGCACTTTAAGTATCTGTAGGATTAAGCATATCTTCTACCACTGAGGCCAGACAAGGCAGCCCAGTGAGGAGAACATAGTTCACAAACAGGCAACAGCTTTAGGAACAACCCCTACTCAGTTGTTGAGGGACCCACGTGAAGACAGAGCTGCACATCTGCCGTGTGTGTGTGTGTGTGTGTGTGTGTGTGTGTGTGTGTGTGTGTGTGTCTTATTCCAGCCTGTGAATGCTCTTTGGTTGGTGGTTCAGTTTCTGAGAGCCCCCAAGGGTCTAGGTTAGTTGACTCTGTTGATCTTCCTGTGGAGTTCCTATGCACTTTGGAGTCCTCAATCAAGCTCCATCCAATGTTTGATTGTGAGTCTCTGCATCTGTTTTAGTGGAACCTCTCAGAGGATAGTTACGCTAGGTTCCTGCCATACATGTCCTTTCTTGCTGTCTTAATCCTTTACAAATACCCCTCTTTTCTGAAACTGGCTCTAATCCTGCTTTGAGAGGCAAGGAATCAGCCAGTTAGACCAGCCCTTTTAGTAGCAGTCTTTGGCTAGTTGACTCTCCATATTAAGAGTTTCTGATCCACCAGTGGGGATTTTTCTGGTCAGGGCAACATGGAGATGGATGGATCACACTCTTAGCAATCATTGTCTTTGGGGCAAAGTAAATATGGTTCTAACATAGGAGTCAGATACTTATGGAGAGGTTCCTGGAGAGTATACCAGGTTGGGGATCCTCAAGCTCCTGCTTCTCTGCCTCCCACTCAGTGGTGAGACATTAGTTCATCCTCAGTCCACAAGCACCCATAGGCCTTTAATTCTATTCCAGGACTGTCCCTGTATGTACTTCTCAGTTTATGTCTGGGCTTTACTGGCTATCCCCAATTACTTATCTTTATATTGACCCTCCTATTGTTCCAAACTCCTAGGATAGTGTCCAGGTGGCTCAGCTGCAGCCACACCCCCCTGTAAGTTATTGCTTTTCCACCTTATACCTTTCCAGCCCCTATTTATTTCAGCAAATGTTGAGGCCAAGGAGAAACTCTCCACCCCTGCCTCTGTCTCTCTCTCTGTCTCTGTCTCTGTCTCTGTCTCTGTCTCTGTCTCTCTCTCTCTCTCTCTCTCTCTCTCCCTCACTGTCCCTTTCTCTGTCTCCATCTCTGTCTTCCCCTCCACATACTAAAGGCTCAGAATAGTGAGCAGCTAGTCCTCATCCTTCTGCCGAGGCACCATTGGTGTGCTTCACTGGAGGCCACAGCTCAGTCCAGGGCTTAGGACAGTGTCAG
Source organism: Mus minutoides (assembly GCA_902729485.2). NCBI lineage: Eukaryota > Metazoa > Chordata > Mammalia > Rodentia > Muridae > Mus > Mus minutoides. Next base: position 46,783 of record LR753740.1, on the reverse strand, counting down.
GAATGTTGATCATTCTACTAACTTCTCAGTGAGTAAAGGAAAATAATCAAAGAAGAAAAAAAAGATGTCTGTTTCGCACAGGTGTGGCTAATTCTGTAGACCAGCTTTCTGTTCTTGCTGCTGAACTAGAGGCAGGACCCTATGTCTCTGCACTTTTGTCACAGCATAGGACTTGGCCCAGAGAAAAATAACTTTAATAAATACTTTTGTGTGTGGATTTTACTAATTTTAAAAAGTGAATTAGACAGCCACAAAACACAGACACTATTGCATACACCAGCAAGCCTTTGCTGAAAGGGTCCTGATATAGCTGTTTCGTGTGAGGCTATGCCAGTGCCTGGCAAACACAGAAGTGGATGCTCACAGTCAGCTATTAGATGGAACACAGGATCCCAAAGGAGGAGCTAGAGAATCTACCCAAGGAGCTGAAGGGGTCTCCAACCGTATAGGTGGAAGAACAATATGAACTAACCAGTACCCCCAGAGCTAGAGTCTCTAGCTGTGTATGTAGCAGAAGATGGCCTAGTTGGCCCCCTTGGTCTTGCAAACTTTATATGCCCCAGTACAGGGGAATGCCAGGGCCAAGATGTGGGAGTGGGTGGGTGGGGTAGCAGGGAGGGGGATGGGGGAGGGTATAGGGGGATAGCATTTGAAATGTAAATGAAGAAAATATCTAATAAAAATTGGGAAAAAAAGAGAAAAAAAAAGAAAAAAAAGTGAATTAGAGTATACAAAAAGTAAATTTTTTTATGGCAACTGAACTACCTGATTCTCTTTCATTTGTCAATGATCTCATCTTGATTTTTAACTGAGCCCTAAGAGGAAGCAGTCACCCGTAGGTAAACTTATCCTAGATAAACAATATGCTTACAGCCTGTTCTGTGATAATTGATTAGGCATGGTAGAAAGTCACAGAATTGTGAACAAAGAAAGCCTTATTTCTCTTCATTACTTCTGTGGCAATTCACATTCCACAAGATGACAGAGTCCTCCAGCCTTTACACATTTCATAACAGCTCTCTGCACTGTAATGTTCTAGCTCAACACCCATTTCAGGAATGTTTGTTAGTGTACACATAGTACATGTTATAGATAGGTCATGTCTAATGTACTCTCCCCATTTTTCAAAACTGGTAAGTGGATCACAGCTCTGCAGTGTAAACTTCTCTCCTAATTTTGTTCTTTGGGAAACATCTTAATATGCAGTAGAAATTTTGTTGGGCTAGAAATAAAAACTACAGAGAAGAAGATTCATTGGTGTCTACCCTACTACAGGGAGAGTGATGGAGATATACATCCATCCTTTAGAACAGATGAGGGAAAGAAATGCCTAAGAGCCAGTTTACATGAGAAAACCTAAGTATGAAGATTCAAATTCTAGAAATGAATGAAAATGTCAACATACACTGAAGTTGGAAACGCACACCGACACAAACTTACGGCCTTTGGGAAGAGTAGTCTGCCAACCCTCACCCCGCCCCCAGTTGCACCCTTAAATACCAACTCTTTTGGGGAACACAGAAAATGCCTCCTACCTACAAACATCTGAAGATGTCACATAGGAACTACAGAATCAGAGATACTAGATATGTACCCAGAGACTACTCTTTTCTCCATTCATTACACCCACCTTGCTCCTCCTGAGAAGGGCAGGAACGAGTGGCTGTGTCGCGAAGACCCTGGTGCAAATCGAGAAGGATCAAACACCTGCAGTATGAATACCAGATTCAGGGAAGGTAGAAGTCAAACTCCTGCTTCCAACTCATGAAGGGACCAAATGTCCAGGAGTGAGAGTGGGAGGAAGTATTGGTCCTGAGATATCTTCCCCTGACCTTCTCCCATCACCCATTTTACCTCTGGATTTGGCCACACAGATGGGTTGTGATGAAGGCCATAAAAGGAGAGCATGACATGGATACCTGTGGGGTGAATAGTACAAAGAGTAATTGGTTATGCCAATGGGTAGGGCACTAGCTCCCATATTCTGCAGAGAATATGCACACACAAATGGTCTGCATGCTGGCATCATCATTTTAATCACAGAGAAGTAGGGTAGGCTTGGTGAAGCACCGAGTGTGAGTTACTTGCCTAAAATCATGAGCCTAGGTGTGAGAACAAGAAAGCATTTGAAAATCACTATTATATTAAGTGAAATGATAACTCTCTTTTTCATGAAATGTCTTTCATGAACCTTTGCCACACTCAACATTCACAGGCAGCTTCCAAAAGTAACTGTCGTATATCCATTTTTATATGAGATTCTGGAGCCTCAGATCTCTTTTATGACATGTAATAATTTAACAACTAATGCCTAAAGGCTGAAGTTCAATATAGAGGTTGGCATTTATTTTCTGAGATTTTTCTGAAGTCTAAGTGTATGTAAAGCATTTCACACACTACATTCTAATTTAAAGTAAAAATCCTTTCATCACTGCTGATAAGGCATGGGAAATCTATTAGAGATTTCACTAGTTCAAAACTGAGGAAGAAGCATGGAATTCCCAGTCTTCTTTGCCCCTGCTGAATTGGTCTGGGGAGTTCATACCTTTGGGTAAAGAGCGTCCATCCGGAAAGGTGACAGGTGAGCTAAGCTCTCTGCTCACACCTGGTACAGGTGGGTAGATCCTCAGGGCCTCCTTGATGCACATGGTGGTATAGGGCATTTTGTCCAGGTCATCCCTGAAATGAGGCCCATCCAAAAGTCACACAGAGCTGGGACAACCAGGAGTTTCCTATTACCAGAAGACAGAAATCTCATCCATCTTGAGCACCCACTCACCAGGTGATAGAAGCTCCATCTACTAGGAGACTTTGGATCTCCTTCCTGCATCTCTGTTGGTGTTCAGGATTTGTTGCCAAAGCATAGAAGATCCAGGAGATAGCACTAGCTGTGGTGTCATGGCCCTCGAACATGAAAGTATCCACTTCAGCACGAAGGTCTTTATCAGATAAGCTACTTCCATTTTCCATCTGGATAAGACCACAGATAAGAGAGTAATGTTTGTTTCTTATGCTCTGATTCTAGGTCAAGTCTCAAGTCTCTCATCTGGTTTCATACACTCACTCTGGCAAACAGGAGGATGTCCAGGAAATCCAATCGTCTTTTCTTCTTAATCTTTTCAATCTCTTCCTCATCAAGAAGTTGAGTCCTCCTTGATTTGATCACTTGGTCTGTGAAAGGATAATAGTTACCAGGCAAAGATGAAATCACAACTCCTAAGAAGCCCATATAACTTCTTTCCAAACCTCTACTCCTGCTAGAGGCCAGGATGTATATAGTGAAGGGCTGGGTAAGATGTGAGAGGACAGCGTACCTGGCAGAGATAAGGCTGCCCCTAGGGATAACAACTTGAGAAGATCCTTTTTGATCCTGCTGGGATGATTTCATTTAATATCACCAATATGATACCCCAGGTAACTACTATACATCATCCAGTATCCTACATCTTAGCTTCCTTGTACTAGGAAAGTACCCAACATGAATTCATCTTACATCCTTCAGAGAACCAAAGGACTTGGCTCTGCCTCAGAATTTTGGTTGGCCTCTTTAGGCTGACCCTGGTAAAAGAGGGGAGAAAAAAAGAAACAGACAGGACCTGTGTGGTCATGGGCAAGTTGGCAGGCACTGTTGGCCCAGCAGCCATTAGAGGACACTCTGTACATGATGTCATTCTGGTGAAAGATGTTCCGCACACGGAGAAAAAAGAGATTGTTCAGGTCCTCAACTGCCTGGATGTAGGACTTGTATTTTCTGTGAATACAAAGGAGCAGAACAGTGATAAGGAGATATGACCCACAGACAGAGTGGTGATTCCCTTAATTTGGACAGAGATGATTCTAGGATGCATGTTGTTTCTTTCTTTAAACTCCTGCAACCACAATGCCTTTAGAAGATGGCTTCGCATTCAGGCTTCCATCTATCTGGAAATCTGCAGTATATCTGAGACAGAATAGAGAATCTTGTGTTTTATGGACATTAGTATCTAAGCTGTTCCATCTACTTCTCAGGTGATGCCACATCAGTTTGTAAGACCAAAGAGTTTATAGTTCAGATATGTTCCTGACCCGTCCAACTGGACACTGCCCTCGTGGCTGAAGGCACACTTCATGATGGTGTCCAAGGTCATCAAGGTGATATGTTGGAAAATCTCCAGGGTGGAATCCTGGCCAACAATCTGTTCCAATTTATCCTGTAATAGAAGAAGAGAACTGAATCCAAGTCTTCCAGAAGGCTAGTGCTAACTAGAACAGACTCATTTCCTTCATCTCTAGATATGATTTTATGACTCCCTGTATCAGATGTTGTGATGGCTGATTTTCATTGTCAACTTAGTTAAATTAAGAAACTCCAGAGGGGCTCCCTGTGAACACAGGATGTTCTAATCAGGGAAGTAGGTAGGCTAATTGCATGTTTACTCTCCTCTGCAGATCTTCACTTCTTCCTCCTTTCCTCTAAGTCCAATCCCCTAGTCTCATGCAGAGCTTTCAAAACTCTGCTGTTGCCTTTCTGCCCACATCCTGGTGGAACACCCTGCTTTCCTCCATCTTGTAAAGCCCTTCAAGCCCATCTCTATTTCTAAATCTCAGGTCCCCAAACTCAGAAACAGATTTTACCTGGGACTCCCAGTGCCCATACCCATCAGAACCTCAAAAGATTTTCTAACAGGCAAAACACAGCCCCAACTTTCTCCTAAAAAAACAGAGAGGAAACAGAAACTGAGGAACCTATTCAACAAGATCAGTTATCATCACCTAGAATTATAATCTTCCCAATCTCAGATGCCTAGCTGCCAGCATAAAACCACAAACAATAACAGCCAGGACAATATGTCCTTCAACTCTGCCACAGCTGGTCCTGAGTATTCCAATATAGTTAAAGTTCAAGTAAAAGACCTTAAAACACCCTTTATGAATAAAATAGAGGTCCTTAAAGAGGAAACAAATAAACTCTTAAATAGATCTATGAAAACACAGCAGTAAGTGGAAGAAAATGAACAAAACCACTCAAGTCCTGAAGGTGAACATAGAATCAGTAAAGAAAACTGAGGGGAATCTGTAAATAGAAAATTTAGGAATTCCAACAGGTAACAGGGAGGCAAGACTCACCAACAGGATACAAGAAACAGAAAAGAGAATCTCAGTCACTGAAGACACATAGAAGAAATTAATACATCAGTCACAGAAAATGTTAAATCTAAAAAATTCCTAGCACAAAACATCCAAGGAATCTATGATACCACAAAAAGACCAAATCTAAGAATAATAGGGACAGAGGAAGAAGAAAAAACACTCAGGTTAAAGTCAGACAATATTTTCAACAAAATCATAGAAGAAAATTTCCCTAACCAAAAATGGAGATGCCCATCAAAGTATAAAAAGCATACAGAACCCCAAATACACTGAACCAGAAAAGAAAGTTCCCTCAGCACAATAATCAAAATACTGAATGTACAGAACAAAAGAAAAAATGTTAACAGCTGCAAGAGGGAAAGACCAAGTAGCTTATAAAGTGTTAGAGTTGTACTGACTTCTCAGTGAAAGTAGCATATAAAGTGTTAGAGTTGTACTGACTTCTCAGTGAAAGTAGCATATAAAGTATTAGAGATGAACTTGACTTCTCAATGAAAACTCCCCAAACCAGAAGGGCCTGAATAAATGTCCAGCAGACTATAAAAGACCAAAAATGTCAGCTCAGACTACTATACCCAGGAAAATTTTCAATAACTACAGATGGAAAAAAATAAGATATTTCATGATAAAAACAAATTAAAATCAGTATCTTTCTACACATCCAGTCCTACTGAAGGTGCTAGAAAGTAAACTCCAAACCAAGAGGTTAACTACATCAAAGAAAACACAGGGAATAAATAATCTCCAACCAGCAAAGTAAAAAAAGGGAAACATGCTCTCTCTCTCTCCCTCCCCACCTCTCTCTATTTCAAACACACACACATTACACACACACACACACACACACACACACACACACACACACACACACACACACACACACCATTACCACCAACAACAGCAACAGCACCAAAATGACAGGATTCAAATATCACTGGTCATTGAAAGTTCTCAGCATCAACTATCTGAATTCCTCAATAAAAGGACTAAAAGAGTAGATGTGGAAACAGGATCCATACTTCTGCTGTATCCAAAAAAACAAATATTAACATCATCTCAGGGTAAATGGCTGGGAAAAAAGTTATTCCAAGCCAATGCACCTAAGAAACAAGCTGGTGTGGCCATTTTTATATATGCCAAAATAAATGTCAAACAAAAAGTTACTAGAAGAGCTAGGGAAGGACACTATGTACTCATCAAAGGAAAAATCCACCAAGATGACATTATAATTTTTAACATCTATGCCACAAACACAAAAGCACTCATGTGTATAAGAAAAACTTACTACAACTTAAATCACATATTGATACTACCACATTGATAGTGGGAGACTTTAACACCCTACCCTCACCAATCATCCACACAAACTAAACAGAGAAATGCTGGCACTGACATTGTAAACCAAATGGACCCAACATATTTACAGAACATTTTGTTTAAAGCCAAAAGAATGGCCTTCTTCTTAACACCTCATAGAACTTTCCTCAAAACTGGCCACACATTCTGATACAAAACAAATCCCCAAAGATGCAGGAAAATTTAAATAATACCCTGCATCATGTCTGATCACCAAGGCTAAAGCTGTATATCACCAACAATAGAAACACAGAAAACTTACAAACTCATAGAAGCTGAATAACCCACTGAATGACAAAAAAGGTCAAGATAGAAATTAAGAAAGAAATCAAAGTCTTTCTAGAGTTGAATGAAAATGAACACACAATAGACCCAAATATATGGAACACAATAAAGCAGTGCTAATTGGGTAAGTTTACAATAAAAATATTAGAAAGAGTCCATACTAGCAACTTAACAACACATTAGAAAATTTTACGACAAAAAGAAGAAATGACACCCAAAGTAGTAGGCAGTAAGAAATAAATTCAGAGCTGAAATCAATAAAGTAGAAACAAACAAAAAGATACAGAGGATCAGAAAAAAAAAAAAAGAGTTGGTTCTTTTAAAAAAAAAATCAATAAGATTGACAAACTCTTATCCAAATAAAAAAGAAGACACAGAGAGAGGATGCAAATGAATGAAAATAGAAATGAAACAGTAGACAAAGCAACAGAGATCAAGGAAGCCCCAGAGAATCACATGGACATACTGTAAAAAACAAACAAACAAACAAACAAACTCCAAAAACCTAAAAAACACCTG
>LR753740.1:0-39393 GCA_902729485.2 Mus minutoides | reverse complement strand
AAAAAAAAAAAAAAAAAAAAAAAAAAAAAAAAAAAAAAAAAAAAAAAAAAAAAAAAAAAAAAAAAAAAAAAAAAAAAAAAAAAAAAAAAAAAAAAAAAAAAAAAAAAAAAAAAAAAAAAAAAAAAAAAAAAAAGCAAACAAATGCCCAGGGCTTGGCTTAGCACAGAATTCTACCAGACTTTCAAAGAAGAGTTAATGCCAATATTCCTCAAATTATGCCACGAAACAGAAACAGAAGGAATTTTGCTGAATTCATTTTATGAGGCCACAATTATTTACCCTGATACCCAAATCACATAATGGCCCAGGAAGGAAAGGGAATTACAGACCAATTTCCCTCATCGATGAAAAAAAATGCTCAATAAAATACTTGTGACTGAATCCGAGCACATACAAGAAAAGATTTCACAATGATCAAGTAGGCTTCATCCCAGAGATGTAGGGATGGTTTAACATATGAAAATCTGTCAATAAAATCCATAATGTAAACAGACTGAAAGGCAAAACCCACATAATCATCTCATTAGATTCAGAACGGGTCATTGACAAAATTCAACATTCTACATGCAGCCATCCAGTTTGTCCAGTTTGATGGGGTTTGAGGTGTTTGTTTGTTTGTTTGTTTGTTTTCTTGGCTTGGGGTTTGATCTTATAACAGGTTTTTGTTTGATTTTGAAAAATAACTTGAAATTGAGCAGGTAGGGACAGGGAGAGGATCTAAAAGGACTTGGAGGAGGGGAAGAATATGATTAAAACATACTTAAATTTAAGGATCGCTTTAAGAACGACACAACTCCGACTGTCAATGCTGTCTTTCATTGTGCTGGACTCTTCCTAATTCAATTTCCTTCATGTTTCAGGCCCTCCCCTATCATTGTCCCCTTCATCCTGGTTCATTTTCAAAAACTATGAAAACACAGAAATCTTTACAATATATGGAGAATTACTGTTCTTTTAGACAAAGAGAAGGGACTTTTTATCCAACCTTAGGATGACTTCATATTCTTTTATCCTATCACAACAGCAGATTAATAAAAGAGTCATTAAGCTTGTACTTAGTGGATCAAATATCATGTTTCCAGGGTTAAAATCTGGGCCCAAGCTTTACCCTGCTGCAGAAGATACTATTGTTGCAAATGTGTCAGAAGGAAAGAAACATGCTGTATGTAATGGCGTCCTGAAGATATCTGTAGAACATTTTGAGAAAGTCAACAAAGGAATTAGCATTGAAAATATCCACTATTTAAATGATGTGCTATGGCATAGGAAGATATAGAGATGAGCCTCAAAAGGAATGTACTTGGGCTAAATTTGGATATTGTGCTATATCTGTGTTTGTGTCTATGGTGGCAGCATGAAGTCAGTGTCTCTGCAGCTATGTTAAATAAATTCTTCAGATGATAAAACAAGTAATCATTGCTTTGAATAATAAAATTATAATAATAAATAAATATACTTTAGGCTCCCCCCCAAAAAAAAAAAGAAAGAAAGAAAAGAAAACACTGAGGCACACCTTTGAGTGTCTCTGTGTGGGCATTAGTAGAATCAACTTAGGGAGTAAGAACACAACAACTCCCTGGGCCAGGGTTCTAGACTAAATAGAAAGGGAAAAAGAGAAAGTCAAGGAAGTGTTGGTCTTCCTCTTTCTTTCTTCCTGGTTGGGATCATGAAATAACTGCTCATGCTTTCTCCACTTTGGCACCTCTTCTCCTGTCTAAAATCACATCAACAAGAAGTGACTAGTACAGACATCTTAGAAAATCAAGTGAATAAATAATTCATACCCGGGGCTGGTGAGATGGCTCAGCGGGTAAGAGCACCCGACTGCTCTTCCAAAAGTGATAAGTTCAAATCCCAGCATCCACATGGTGGCTCACAACCATCCGTAACGAGATCTGGCGCCCTCTTCTGGAGTGTCTGAAGACAGCTACAGTGTATTTACATATAATAAATAAAATAAATCTTTAAAAAAAATTCCTTATCATTTCTGATCTGTTTTCCTTTAAAAAAATAATTCATACCCATTTCTCAGGAAAAAAATTAAAATTAAACACATCTTCACTTTGAATTTTGTAAATCAGTTACAACTTTTTAGTTAATTAAGAGGACATGAGATAACTCTTCATATTTCTGGTAGATGAATGAAACTTGAAAGAACTAATGGAAACTCAAATATGAGAAGAAAATAGTTAATGAAAAGAAAGCCCGTGGGCCTGCCCATGTGTTTCTAATGGGAATAATTTTGATCTTTAACTCTTTCTCATTCATCAAAAGTTTAATGAACACTATAAAGTCAGAAATTAGAGTCATATGGTGGCACATCACATTTGTCTGTGAGAATATGGCTCTGGTGTGCATTTCATTGTGAGTGTCTTTCAATTATGTAGAAGCTCTGAAACCCAGGACAAAGTGACATTTTGGGGAGTAGCCCTGGTCACTGAAGCTGCCATATCCAAGACATACCAGGAGAGGGACAGCTAGCATTGTTGTCTGGCAGGATTCACCATTCATCAAGCATGCTCTTAGACTTGGTCATGTACACACTATGATTTCTCTTTTCTCCTCTCCTCTTCCTCTCCTCTCCTCTCCTCTCCTCTCCTCTCCTCTCCTCTCTTCCCCTATGCCCTTACCCCATTTCCCTCCTACCCCACCCTTGTTCTTCTCTGTGGCATTGACTTTTGTGGAACCTATTTCACATTATGGATTGTTATTCCGTGTGACTGTGCCCAATGGTTTTTATTGTAAAGAGTAGAATCTGAGTTTGTGTTGTGAATGGGTTATAGGCATCAGAGTGAAAGACGAACACACACACACACACACACACACACACACACACACACACACACACGCACGACTCACCAGCATTATATGAACAGAATCTGCCATGATTTCTGTATAAGGCTTCAGAATGTCATAGTGGAAAGCTGGGGTCAACATTCGTCGGTGCTGAAACCATGTCTGTCCATTCAGCAGAAGCAAACCATACCCTGCATAGAGATGGCTGTGTGAAATGAATGTATGAACAATGGGACTAGAAGACTGGGGGGAGGGGGTAGTTTGGAGAGTCAAACATTGGAGATCTTGGAGGAACAGGAAGACAAATAAAGGTGGGAAAAGACTAGTATTTTTCAACACGTTTTCCCCAGTTGGCCTGGTACATATGATGAGACCATGATAGCTACAGAATAAAGATTCAAAATAGTGAGGGAAGGACGTACGTGTCAGGCTGAGAATGTTTGTAAATAGGAGACACAGACACACACGGAGGAGGTTAACGTCTGGTTAGAAGAGAAACTAGGTTAAATGCAACATTACATCTTGAAGTTTGCTCCCATTGCTCAGTGAGTCAAGGTAACATTCTTGACAAACTCAAGTGGAGAGTGACCACAACTGACACTTATATGGCTGTACATACCAATCCAGGGAGCTAGAAATCTGTAGGAAACATGAGCTTTTGGGTCTGAAAAAAAGGGGAGGCATTAATTAGAAACAAAGACGACTGCAGATAAGATCAGAGAGAGAGATGAAATCTTGATGACCACCCCTTGCCAGTTTGCCTCCTGCTAGCTCCCATTGTCTTCCAGCCCCTTCTATCCACCTTGACACTTTGGCTTAGGAATACAAACACCCTGCACCAGAAGCTAGTCATCCCCAGGATTAGAGTGGTAAATTAGCAAGCAACATAGATTATATTATGTCCTCCACTCCAAAGAATAAAAGCCTTGTGGTTGGTTTTACTGCAGTGGCTTGGTTATCTATGATACAGAACAGAAACAATTAGAAGATTCAAATTCAAGTCACTATACATATGAAATTTACTTTTATATATAACTGACCACCCCCATTTAGTTCAAAAAAGGTAAATGAAATGAACTCATACTACTCTTTTCATGTTACAGTAGTAAGTACAAACAAGTAATAAATAAATACTGCTGAGCATGTGATAGGAAAAATGAAAGGTACTGTTTTGGCATTAGTAACTGAACCATCACTTCTTCCTGTAACTTCATGGACTCAGGCATAAACCCAGAATAGAAAATCCACAATGGTGGGTGAGAGAGTTTCACTCTCACCTGATCTCCCCAGAATCAGCTTCATGTAGTCAGGGTCATACACTTGAACGCGCAGTTTGCTTCCATAGAGCCAACGTGGAGAGGCACTTGGGAAATTCTTAATCCTGGTTAGAATATCTGGAAACTCCTGTTCATTTAAGACCTGATATCAGTAGAAAAATGAATCACTGACAATACTTCATGCCACGTGTGGTGACTTATGTTTGTAATCCTAACACACATTTGGGAAGATGAAGCCTGAAAATCTCTGCTGGTACAAGGCCAATATAGGCTACATAGTGAGTTCAAGGTCAGCCTGGGCTACCTTGCAAGACATCGCTGTGTAACAAACAAACAAACAAACAAACAAACAAAATCTCCAGAGTAAAATTTGAAAAATCTTTTGTTTTAGTTATTGGTTCTAAATAAAGAGAAGAACAACCACAGGATACAGTGAAGATGACTTAACAGAACCTAGGACTGGAGCAGAGCTTGATGGCCTATCTATGGTGTCATCCAAACCTTTGTCCTCTTCTAGGAACAGATATGACCATATGCTGTGGTCCTGTTAGATAAAGCTGTATTTCCCAGAATCTGGCCCCAGAACCACAGCTGTGGCTCAAATTCCACATACCCGCATCTCCTTTTAAATGTGGTCAATATGTAACTCTTGTCATGTGCTCCTCTCTGCAGCCTTTGACCTAGTTCTGTCTCCATCCCCTCAGAGGTGACACTTTAAGCCCTCCCCAGCCCCTAGGTTGCTTTTTTCTCTCATTTCTGGAGAATGTACAATTGTATCAGGATCTTGGTTGGGCACTGAGGTATACAGTGAGCTTAGCAACATGGAGCATACACTACAGGGTATGCAGGAGGAGGACCCATAAATAAACAGACTTTGAATAACAGCGCATCTCTAGCAATGGACCCTCACATCTGAAAAACCACTTTTTTGACCCTCAGGATTTCAACCTATAAATCATTTACTGAGGCAGCTTTTTTCAGTCTTAGTAAACATATAGGGTTAGTCTTTTTACCCAATAGTAAAGTGAGTCCTTTTAGGGCACCAGGCACCTCCTGTGATTCCTGTTGTTACCATACCCTGGACAGATTCTACCACACTTGTAGCCATGCTTTCAGACAAGCTTTGTGCCAGGGGAAGACGATGACAGAGAAATGGGGGCAGGGAACCTCTGAAGCTCAGCTTATTTAGAACAGGTGAGGCTGTAGGTGCTGCTCAGCCTGGAAAAAGGCTTGGGTAGGACCAACCACAAGCTCCCAAGTCTGTGGCTCTTAGAACAGATGACAGATCTGCATAAATGAGCATCTCTTAGCTGCCAATAGCAAGACCAGGCTCTTTTGATCTGTGAGCCCCTGTGGCTGGAGTGTGAGCCCAGCCTGAGATGCATCCCATCCTGAGCCTGCTGTCCCATGAAGAACCTGTGCTTGTTTTATAACAAGCTCTGTTTTGTACGTTTGATGTTTATTTTTTGAAAGGCTCATCTTCCCTGCTCTCCCACTCACCCATCTTTTTCCTTCCTACCTTGTGTCCAAAGAACCAGTGAGAAGGTGGGGATGGGAACTGCTGAGTAGTTCTGAGTAGCCATTGCCTGTTCAGGTAGAACTGGGCTGCCTTGAAGAGCAGCAGGAGCAGGCTGAGCACAGAGGCTACTTGGAGGAGCTCATAGATGCTTCCTGGGAATCTGATGGAGCTCAGAGCAGAGGCACTCATGATACAACAGCTTCTGGATCACCAACTCTCCTTCACTTTGACTGAACACCCTCCTGTCTGCAAACACCAGGAGGGTTGCCCCACCTACTTGGGGGAGGGAGAGGGGTGTGAGCAGAGCTTTATTTCAAGGCCAGGGTTGATGAACCTGAACAACCTCTTTTGGGAAGCAATGAAATGAAAGAGATATTAGGTGACAATGGTAAGTGTCACTTTATCCACACAGTTCACAAATATTTGTGTAAATATTTACAAAAAGAGCTGGCAGATGAATTCAAGGAGTTCATGGTTTAGTTTATTAAAAGTTTGTTAAAAGTGGATTTTGTACTGTTTCTAAGATTTTTAGGAATGAAAAATTATGATAAACAGGTAGATTAAGGGTTTAGGTGGGAAAAACTCAAAAACTCATTGAAAGCATGTGGTAGGATTTCCTACAGGAAGTCCAAGCTGTCTCTACCAGGATCCCCTGACATACTCCCCTGGTCTTGTTGCATTCACCATCCAATCATGACTTACAGTGATTGTGCTGGTGAAAGATGCATTGAACTTGGATTCAGGAAGCTTAAAACCGAGGTCTGCTTCACTACATACGCAGATAGCAACTTTACTTCCTTGAGCTTAGTGTCGTCTTTTGTAACACGAGATCTTAATCCCTTTCTGGATATCTTGAGATATGCTGTGGTTTTCTTTCCACTGTTAAACAAATTCCACAAATATTCATTGAACTGACAGTCTTGTGATCAATGGCAGAAAACAGTATTGGTGCAATAAAATTTACTAAGGACGTGTTGGAGGAATGAAATGTTGTGTTAGTTATTTTCTACTGCTATGATAAAATATAGTGACCAAGACAATTTATAGAAAGAGAATTCATTTGCAGGTATGGTTCTAGAGAGATTCATGTCTATCATGGCAGGGAAGCATGGTAGATAGAACCAGAATCAGAGAATTCATATCTTCAACTACAAGCATAAAGCTGGGGGGGGGAGGGGGCGGGGAACGTGGGATGAAGCTCAGAATTCTCAAATTCCACTATGAGTGATGCATTTCCCTCAAAAAGTCTTCACCACCTCCCCAAACCACACCACCAAGCACAAACAACTTTTTCAAAAATCTGAGCCTATGGAGGACATTTATCACTTAAACTACCACAAATGTTTACCATAGAGGGAAAAACAAAAGCATATGGTGGACTGTTAACATAATTTTCTAAGATTAGCCAGGAAAGTTCAAAAGCAAAAGACACTTCAGGAAGAGTTCTACAAGAGCTATCTCTCCTGAGGCCACTGCTTGCCTGCTTTATTGCCTTCCCAACTACTTTTTCCTAACACACATACTTCATTGCTTTACATCTCACAGTTGTCTTCTCTCTTCTCTGAATTCCGAACTGGGTCAGAACACATGCAACCATAAATATCTGAATTCACTCAATATCCCCAAGTTTTCATCTTGGGTTCTTCAAACTCAGTCTCATAATGGCGTACATGAGCCAAACATGTTTTGTTTAAAGGAACCATCAGTACTTGTTTTCTCTCCTAACTATCCTACAAAACAACCTAAAAAATTAAACATCTCAATCTGAAGTAAACCTAGGGATGATTCAGATAACAAGATTTGCAGCCAGGCAATGTGGGTCAAAAAAAAAAAAAAAGGAATTAATGTTAACATTAATGTGGAAAAAGAAAGGACTAGGCTGAGCAATTGGTCCATGTAGCAGCTCTGATTATAACAGGATCATTCTATGTCAATTATACTTTTTCGGTGTTTCAAGTGGCAAGAAGATATGGTACATTATATACCCTACACATCGGTACAAAAGTTGCTCTCTTACTACCCAAAAAAGCTTTTATGAGAAGATATATGGCAAGCCTTGTGGCTGTATATGAGCAGTTAGTGAACCCAATGTTCATGGAGAATTCTGGAGGACTTTAGGAAACCTTACAACAAAATAATAAAAACAGAGTGTAGGGAATTGTGGGGGATGGAGAGATGGCTCAGTGGTTAAGAGCACTAGTTGCTCTTCCAGTGGACGTGAGTTTAATTCCCAGTACCCACATGGCAGCTCATTACTATCTGTAACTTCAGTTCTAGACACACATGCAGTCAAAATATTCATACACATAAAATAAAAAATTAAAATGGAGTGTGGAATTGTGTATAGGCTATGAACTTACATATTATTAAAATTGTAGCTACCATCATATGTCCTTAGGTATTCTGTAGAATGGTGTACAGGTCTGTGGTTTCTATGATGACTAATAAATACTGACTAATTTGAAGAATGATGGAAATGAAATGTATAAAGCTTAAGGCTGAGCATGTCTAAGTTCAGTTTCAGAAACTACAGTTTAAAAGGAAATAAATGTGCTTCCTGATTTATTTTATTTGCCAAAGGCAAAGGTAAGGTCAGCCTGTTTCCAGGGTAGCAATTGAAGGTTTTTTCCTGTAAGTAAATCACATCAGTGTGTTCTTAATTTTTGAGTTTGGAAAAGTTTAATTTGATCCCAGTGAAATTTTATATTACTCAGTTACATTTATGTCTTTCCAAAAGCCAAATATCTCAGATAAACCTTTAATTTTAAAAATTTTAGTTATGTTTTGATTTTTGTTATTCCAAAATGAACAAGTCCCTGGTAGAAACTACATAGGCAGAGAACTTAATGTAATTATGTACCTGTGAAATTATTAATAACATTAACAGAAATGCCTAGGAGAAATTTAACAGCTTAGTGTCAAAGAAAAAATACAGATATTTATACCCAACCAATGACAGAAGCTGGGGACCCCTGTGGTTGAATTGGGGAAAAGCTGGAAGAAGCTGAGGAGGAGGGTGGCCCCATGTGAAGACCAGCAGTCTCAACTGACCTTGACTCCCCAGATCTCTCAGATACTGAACCACCAACCAGGCAAAAATAAATAAATAAATGAATAAATGAGGAAATGAATGAATGAATGAATGAATAAAGCATATGTGACTTTTTAAAGAAAAAAATCTACACACATTAATATTTCTGCATTTTGAAACAACTAAACATACTGATTTGTCTTTTAAACCACAAAGTAACTGTACAAGAATGGGCAGAAAACATGAATAAAATGGACATTTTAAAAAATAAACTTATTTATTTTTATTCTTTAATCCTTTTTTACAGTCCAGACTTCATCCCTCTCCTGGTCTGTTCCTGACTGCTCCCCATCCCATACCTCCTCCCCTGCCCCACCCCCATCTCCAAGAAGATGTCCCCACCCCACCTTATCCCACCAGGCCTCTCTGGTTCATTCTAGAGGATCCTCCACCACCAACCTCCTAAGGTTGCCTGTTTCCATTGTTTCTGCTAAAATGGACATTTTTAAAGAAAATAATTAGCTACATAATGAAATGAAAGAGCACTCTTTGGTGTGTGTGGGGTTGTTGTTGTTGTTTGTTTGTTTGAGACTGGGTCTCACTGTGTAGCCCTGAGTATCCTAGAACTCACTCTGTAAACCAGGTTGGCCTCAAACTCACAGAGATCCTTCTGGCTCTGCCTCCTCAGTGCTGGGATCAAAGATGGGCACCACTGCACTCAGCCAGTATGTTTTCTCGTTTGGTGCTAATCGCTCTGATCTTTAGCTTTGAGTATTAAAACGTAAACTAAGCTTCCAGTTCATAACTGCACCTGGGGGCTGATCCAGTGCTCCAGCCACCATCACTGTACCCTGCCAGTCACAATCAGGCTCACAGGCTTTTAGGAGGGGCAGACTCCAGTCAGAGACAGCAAGGCCAATTAACACCAGAAATAACCAGATGGCAAGAGGCAAGCACAATAATATCAGCTACAGAAACCAATGCCACTTGGCACCATCAGAACCCAGTTCTCCCACCACAGCAAGCCAACCGTTGCCTTCTGTGCTGTGCTGAGATGAGAACACCTGCCCCCCCCATGTCTTAATTATAATACCAATTCATCTCCTGAACTCACAGGGTGTCCTCTATTAAAGTAAGAAAACTGACTGGGAAGTAATGAAGCTTGAACTTGGACTGAGTTCAAATTAATATTCTTCTATGTAGGGGAAGATCCAATGACCATGACTGCCAATATCAGTCCATTGATGTCTTTTGTGTCTTTTCTCAGCTGTGAGTCCCACAATCAGAGCAATAACATTTGAAACAGTTTTTGATATATAGTACTAGCTGGAGGACAATGTTTTTTCTCTTTTCTTTTCTTTTCTTTTCTTTTCTTTTTTTTACTTCTCTAACTTTTTTATTAGATATTTTCCTTATTTACATTTTAAATGTTATCCCTTTCTTGATTTTCACTCCAACCCCCCACCCCACCCCTTCTTACCAACCCACCCACTCCTGCTTCCTGGGCCTGGCATTCCCCTATACTGGGGCATAGAACATTCACAGGACCAAGGGCCTCTTCTCTCACTGATGACTGACTAGGCCATCCTCTGCTACATATGCAGCTAGAACCATAAGTCCCACCATGTGTTTTCTTTGGTTGCTGGTTTAGTCTGGGGAACTCTGGGGGTACTGGTTAATTCATATTATTGTTCTTCCTATGAGGTTGCAAACCCCTTCAGCTCCTTGGGTACTTTCTCTAGCTCCTTCATTGGGGACCCTGTACACTGTCCAATGAATAGCTGTGAGCATCCACTTTTGTATTTGTCAGGCACTGGCAGAGCCTCTCAGGAGACAGCTATATCAGGCTCCTGTCTGCAAGCTCTTGTTGGCATCCACAATAGTGCCTGGGTTTGGTGGTTGTATATGGGATGGATCCCCAGGTGGGGCAGTCTCTGGATGGTCATTCCTTCAGTATCTGCTCCACACTTTGTCTCTGTAACTCCTCCCATGGACATTTTGTTCCCCCTTCTAAGAAGAATGGAAGTATCCACACTTTGGTCTTCCTTCTTGAGTTTCATGTTTTGCAAATTGTATCTTGGGTATTCTGAGCTTTCAGGCTAATATCCACTTATCAGTGAGTGCATACCATTTGTGTCCTTTTGTGACCTTTTGGGTTACCTCACTCAGTATGATATCCTCCAGATCCATCCATTTGCCTACGAATTTAATAAATTTATTGTTTTTAATAGCTGCACAGTACCCCATTGCATAAATGTACCACATTTTATGTATTCATTCCTCTGTTGAGGGACATCTGGGTTCTTTCCAGCTTCTGGCTATTATAAATAAGGCTTCTATGAAGATGGTGGTGCATGTGTCCTTATTACATGTTGGAGCATCTTCTGTGTATATGCCCAGGAGTGGTATTGCTGGATCCTCCAGTAGTACTTTGTCCAGTTTTCAATCCCACCAGCAGTGGGGGAGTGTTTCTCTTTCTCCACATTCCCTATCAGATTTAGGATTGGTAAAGATCTTTTCCCAATCTGTTGGTTGGGTTGCCTTTTTGTCTTATTGACAGTGTCTTTTGCCTTACAGAAGCTTTGCAATTTTATGAGGTCCCATTTGTCAATTCTTGATCTTACAGCAAAAGCCATTGGTTTTCTGTTCAGGAATTTTCACCTGTGGGAGGACAATGTTCTTTGGAACTGATGTGTACTTAGAAATTAATATAATCAAAATATATTGTATAAAAAAATCAATGTCCAGTATGTCACTATTTTCCCCACAACCAGGCATCCTGGGCACAGAAATCAAGGGATAGAAATAAGAATGGCATATGCTTCCTGCTACCCTTAGTGGCTGAACAAAAAATAAAATTTCTCCCTGTCCAATAATCATGTTGTCAAAAGGTCTAAAGGACCAAATGGGAGAAAATCTTCCACTCAATTCCAGCCACTATTTTATTTACTGTAGGCTCCAGAATTCAGACCTGCCCCCCTTGAGGTGGGACTCCCAGGCCACCTCCATCTAAGCTGGCTCCTTTTGTTATGCAACTACCAAGGCCAGCTGCTGCCCCCTGCCCAGAACTCCCAGGAAGAAGACACCTCCTGGACAGTGGCTCCAGGGGGCTCCATGTGCTCACCAAGATGGAGCCAGGGGCCCTGGGAATGGGATGGTGGGGTCTACCCTATCCCACTCTCTTTTAAGCAAGAAAGATTTTTCAGTAAAGAGCAGACGTGTTTTGACCAGAGAACTGACTCAATGTTTTCTTTTCTCTCCCAGTTAGTCCTCTTGTTTTGTCCCCAGCCCGCCTTCTAGGGAACCCAGACTGATTATGGGGGGACCACAGACAGTCCGGACACCAACAATTTACCTTGAAGTTAAGACCAGTACCTGGCATTTGGGATGCTTGTGCCCCTGAGCCAAAGAAAATTACTATATTGTTTGATAATTGATTCTGATTTTTCAGGATGACCTTGGTAAAGTCCTTACCAAAGAAGGAAGGGAAAGAATGTTTGGATCACAGAATAATCATTGAGCATCTTCTATCCTTTAACACACCCTTCTCTAAAGAAAGTTGAAAAAGACAACAATCCAATTCAAGCAGGATTTTGAGCACCCCAGACCTTCAGAGAATGAAGGTTTAGGTTATTCCACTATGCAAAGACAAAACAACCTACTGAGGAACCTTCTAAAATTAAAGGGAGCATGGAGCAGATAGTGAAAGTCAATGGGTCTAAATACTACTGTAACCTTGTGATAGTAGAAAAAAACAAGTATGTAAAGGCCAGTCATTTCATATTCTTGAAAATATGATCATGCATACTAACATTTGTTCTTCTACCCAACATCATTTGCATATAAATTAAGATATGTTAATTTCTTTCATATCACAATATGAAAAGTCACAGAACATCAAGGAGAAGAGGGATCATGCCGTGACTTTTACACTATTTGGGGGGTAAAGTTAGTGTGTTTTTAGTGTTATATACCACAGTTGGAAGAAGTGTGTCTACTGTATTTCTGATGTCAAAAATAACCGCAGGGTTGTTGGGTCCACCAAATCTATGTTTGCAGATTAAGTAGTTTCAAAAGGATGAATAATACCATGTTAATAAGTGTGAAATGTCATGTTTGTCTTTTAATTTCACCATGACTGTGGTGAATTACCCAACCATTCAATTAAAAACTAGTTTAGTTCTGTTGTGAATAATGACTAAAATTAGTTGACTTCAGTTACAAGAGATGATTCTTGGTGGGCCAAATCTACTTTGCCTTGAGCACAAAACTATAGGAGCTAGAAGATGGGAGAAAGTGATTTATCCTGAGAACCCCTGGAGAAAAATGTACTTTTTATTCAGGGAAACCTACCATAGACATCCGACCTGCAAATATGGAGGACTAAGTACATGTTGTTTATGAAAAAACAGTATTAGTTCATAATAGCAAACTAAGACAGCCACAAAACAACAGAGAGGGAAAGACAAGGGAGCAGGGCAGGCAGGTGGTGGGGAGAGAGGTGGTCAGAAGTGAGGAGGACATTGGCATGCAAGCAAGCAGGAGATAGCTGGAAAGACAAGCAAGTGGGGAGTCTGGAGGTAGGGATATGGGAGAATCCACAGGTTGATAGAAGGAAATACCAGTGAGCAAGCCAAAAAGAGCAAGGATGAGGACAGACTGGCAAGGGGCAAATGATGGGAAGACAGAATGGCAAGCAGCAGGCACTTGGAGCCTGTATGGTTCTTGCCCTCTTTACTATTATTGGAGTTTTCTTCAAGAACATGCCATAGTTCAGGCCCAGGACAGTGCCAGGAACTGGAACATTTCACAAACCACTCTGTAAATTAAGGAGTGCAAGAATGAAGAAAAGATGTTGTCTTCCCAAGTGCAGGTACTTGATTCTTACAATAGAAGAAATAATTCTGTTTTTGTCATTGAACTACTGGAAGATAGATCTCTGTTTTAACTATTAGCACAGGACTTGGCACAGAAACAAGACCTTTAACTCTTCATATCTGAATTAAGTTACAAAACAAACTATATTGCAACATACTGAAAATACCTGTTTGTCCTTCCACAGAGCAGATTTCCTTGCACCTCACTGTTCTCCGGTTTCAGCAAAGTTATTGCCTAGGAGGAAGTACTCAGCCTGTGGGTAGACCAAATCTAGGAACCTGTTTAGAAATGAATTGCTAAAGATCTTTCCCCAATCTGTTGGTTGCTGTTTTGTCCTATTGACAGTGTTCTTTGCCTTAAAGAAGCTTTGCAATTTTATGAGGTCCCATTTGTTGATTTTTTTTTTTTTTTATCTCAGAGCATGAGTCATTTCTGTTCAGGAAAAATTTTCCTGTGCCCATGTGTTGGAGGATCTTCCCCAGTTTCCTCTATAAGTTTCAGTGTATCTGGTTTTATGTGGAGGTCCTTGATCCACTTGGACTTGAACTTTGTACATCGAGATAAGAATGGGTTGATTTGAATTATTCTACATGCTGACCTTCAGTTGAACCAGCATCATTTGTTGAAAATGCTGTCTTTTTTCCACTAGCTGGTTTTAGCTCCTGTTGTTAAATATCAAGTGACCATATGTGTGTAGGTTCATTTCTGGGTCTTCATTTCTATTCTATTGATCTATTTGCATGTCTCTGTACCAATACAATGCAGTTTTATCACCATTGCTCTGTAATACAGCTTGAGGTCAGGAGTTAGACCCCAGAGAAACAAATAACCCTATTTAAAAATGGGGTATAGACAAGATACAATTTGCAGAACACATGAAACTCAAGAAGAATGAAGACCAAAGTGTGGACACTTCGGACCTTCTTAGAATTAGGAACAAAGCACACATTGAAGGAGTTACAGAGATCAAGTGTGGAGCTGAGACAAAAGGATGGACCAACCAGTGACTGCTGCATCCGGGGATCCATCCCATAATCAGTCACCAGATGCAGACACTATTGCATACGCCAGCAAGATTTTGCTGAAAGGGCCCTGGTATAGCTGTCTCATGTGAGGCTATGCCAGTGCCTGGCAAACACAGACGTGGATGTTCACAGTCAGCTACTAGATGGAACAGGGGTTCCTAACGGAGAAGCTAAAGAAAGTACCCAAGGAGCTGAAAGGGTATCCAACCCTATAAATGGAAGAACAATACAAACTAACCAGTACCCCCAGAGCTCGTGTCTCTAGCTGTTTATGTAGCAGAAGATGGCCTAGTTGGCCATCATTGGGAAGAGAGGCCCCTTGGTCATGCAAACTTTATATGTGCCAAGACAGGGGGATGCCAGGGCCAAGATGTGGGAGTGGGTGGGTAGGGGAGCAGGGAGGGGGATGGAGGAGGGTATAGAGGACTTGGGATAGCATTTGAAATGTAAATGAAGAAAATATCTAATAAAAATTAGAAAATAAAAAAAATTAAATAAATAGGGTATAGAGGTAAACAAAGAATTCTCAACTGAGGAATATCAAATGGCCGAGAAGCACCTAAAGAAATGTTCAACATCCTTAATCATCAGGGAAATACAAATTAAAACAGCCCTGAAATTCCACCTCATGCCAGTTAGAATGGCTAAGATCAAAAACTCAGGTAACAGCAGATGCTGGTGAGGATCTGGAGAAAGGAACAGTCCTTCATTGCTGGTGGGATTGCAAGCTGGTGCAACCACTCTGGAAATCAGTCTCGCGGTTCCTCAGAAAATTGAATATAGTATTACCTGAGGATCCAGCTATACCACTCCTGGCATATATCCAAAAGATTCTCTAACATATAACAAGGACACATGCTCCACTATGTTCATAGCAGTCTTATATATAATATTCAGAAGCTGGAAAGAACCCAGATGGCCTTCAACAGAGGAGTGAGTATAAAGAATGTACTTTACACAATGGAGTACTACTCAGCTATTTAAAAAATGAACTCATGAAATTCTTAGGCAAATGGATGGAACTAGAAAATTTCATTCTGAGTGAGGTAACCCAATCACAAAAGAACACACATGGTATGCACTCACTGATAAGTGGATATTAGCCCAAAAGCTTGGAATAACCAAGCTACAATTCACAGACCACATGAAGTGCAATAAGAAGGAAGACAGAAGTGGAGGTGCTTCAATTCTTCTTAGAATTGAAAAATACTCACGGGAGGAAATACAAAGTGTGGAGCAGAGACTGAAGGAAAGGCCATCCAAAGACTGTCCCACATGGGGATCCATCCCATATTCTGTCACCAAACTGAGACACTATTGTGGATTCCAAGAAGTGCTTGCTGACTGGAGCTTGATACAGCTGTTTTCTGAGTGGCTCTGTCAGAGCCTTCCAAATACAGAGGCAGATGCTCATAGCCAACCACTGGACTCAGTGTGGGCTCCTTAATGGGAGCACTGAAGGAGCTGAAGGGGTTTGCAACCCCATAGGAAGAACAATAATATCAACCAACCAGACCTCCTGTCCCAGGGTTCCCAAGGGCTAAACAACCAACCAAGGAGTGCACATGGAGGAACCCATGGCTCCAGCTGCATATGTAGCCGAGGATGGCCTTATCTGGCATCAATGGGAGATACCCTTGGTTATGGGAAGGCTTGATGCCCCAGTGTAGGGGTATGCGAGTGAGGTGAGGTGGGTAGGGGAATACCCTAATAGAAGCAGGGGTAAGGGGGATGGGATAGGGGGTTTGGGGAGTGAGGGAACAGGGAAAGGGGCTAACATTTGAAACATAAATAAACTCTTCAATAATTTTTTTAAGGAAAGGAATGAAGAATTGCCTTAAAACTTGGTTTATTGAAGTAGATTCAATGTTTAAGGAATTTACATGATAAAAATCTCACCATCATCGTTGTCAGTAATATAAAAGAAGTTTGTAACAATTTGTATTCACATTTGTATTTCCCAGCAGCTCTTTGAAGTTGTTTGTCTCTAGAACCTTTGGGTAAATTTAAAGTGTGCCTATCAGGACTTTACAAATGCTATGCTTCAAATAAAAAAATAATGGGTTTCCTCAGAGGAGGTTTACTGATCCCCTTTCCAATGCCTTTTTTTTTTTTTTGGCCTGAATTTGCACTATATGGTGGAAAGTACAAATCTTGCCTCATCTGTCTAATTTAGACAAATGGAAAAACTGTAAATAGAATGTTAGCATCAATGTTCAGTCAATAATCCTATCTTGAGAAAGTGCAGATGTAGGGAGTGGGGGAAGGGATGAAAATGCACATTGATGTTACGTTTCCTGTCATGCTCACTGCAAAGCATCAGAATGAACACTTAGTGGGCTGGTAAGATGGCTCAGCGGGTAAGAGCACTGACTGCTCTTCCAAAGGTCCTGAGTTCAAATCCCAGCAACCACATGGTGGCTAACAACCACCTGTAATGAGATCTGACGCCTTCTTCTGGTGTGTCTGAAGATAGCTACAGTGTACTTATATATAATAATAAATAAATCTTTGGGCCAGAGCAAGTAGGGACTGAGTGAGTGGGGTTGACTGGAGAGAGCAGAGGTCCTAAAAATTCAATTCCCAACAACCACATGAAGGCTCACAACCATCTGTACAGCTACAGTGTACTCACACACATTAGATAGATAGATAGATAGATAGATAGATAGATAGATAGATAGATAGATCTTTAAAAAGATAAAGTTTAAGAATGAACACTTAGGCATGGAAGTAATCAGAAAAAGAAACCCAGTCTGAAGCCTCCCCCTCATACTCTCACTCTGGCCAGCAGAAGGGAGCCCTGGGAATTAAGTGTCTTATCTTGATCTTTTCCAGTGACAACACCCTCCATCCTGTAGCTGAGTCTTTTCCACTTGATCACTTAATCTGTCAAAGACATTGGTACCAGATAGACACCAGAAGGCCAGACCACTTTGGCTTTATCTTTAAAGGAGTAAAACACACAGTGGAAACAAAATCTGAATGTTTATGGGTGATCAGGAAGGCGTGGTTGGTTCTGTGGCCATCAGCAAGCATCCTATATGTCACTCTGAAGAAAGGCATTCCTTAGATTATTCAGGATCCCAACCACCTTGATACAGATCTGGGAACTCCTGACGTAGAAGATTTACAAAAAACTGGGGAAGAAATGGTCTTATTTACAGACAATGTGGATTCTTGGTGGAGATTCCTTGCATGCTAGAGACATACACCACCAAAGTAGATATCAGTTCTGTGTTACAGCCCAATGACCACCACTACCCCCAGATTATGAGGAAATGACACAGACATCTCGGCTTCCACCTGTGCTAGTAATCAGGAGTGTGTACCTTAAGCATGGTTGGGTCTAGTCTGGAATAAGAGCTTAAACTGGTGCTGGAATCAAATTAAATGCTTTATGGAGATGAGCACTCAAGTTTCCTCACCCACTTAATATAAGTCACTAACCTGTTCAAATGAACATTGTTTTGGTAGTTGAAGTCACACATTATGATGGTGGCCAGGGTTATCAAACTGGCACACTGGGAAATCTCCAGAGAGTCACTGATGTTCTACGTCCATTTGTTCTGTGGTAGAAGGATATTGGCCACTTCACTTGCTCTAGAAGTCCTGGGTTGTTAAGACTCTGCTGACTTCTGCATGTCCCCATATTTCTGTAGGATTTCTCACTTCATAAAACAGACTTATAATAGGTTTAAGAGAGGCACTTGAAAAGTGATACTGTTTTCTCACAAACTTATATTCTCCAGTTAAACAGGTTTTCTCAGCTAGTCATTGCTTTGAACTTCAGTTATTATGAAATATATTTTGTAAGCTCAAAAAACACTGGAGTTTGTTTTGCTTGGAGGGAGGAGATCAGGGTCACTTTTGTTGTTCTGACAGTTGAGTTAAGCTAAACAGACAGAGAGAACCTAATCTGAGGGAACAGAATCTTATAAAATTACACTGGCAGAACATGACTTCGAAGAGCAACACCCATTTATTATTTCATTGGGCAAGCATTTGCAAAACATGTACTGGAAAGAAAATCAAAGTAGGTGCTAGAGAGATGGTCTAATCTCTAAGAGTACTTACTGTTTTTCCAAGTTCAGTTCCCAGCACTCACATCAAGAGGCTCGCAATCCCTTGTAACTACAGATCCAGGGGGATTTGATGTTTCTGGTTTCCATAGGCATCTGCACTCATGAGTATGCACATGCAAACTTACCTACATGATTAAAAATAATAAAAATAAATCTTAAGCCGGGTGTGGTGGCGCACGCCTTTAATCCCAGCACTCGGGAGGCAGAGGCAGGCGGATTTCTGAGTTCGAGGCCAGCCTGGTCTACAAAGTGAGTTCCAGGACAGCCAAGGCTACACAGAGAAACCCTGTCTCGAAAAAAAAAAAAATCTTAAAAATCTCAGAGTCAGATGAAAGGAGATATCCAGTCTGGCTGTGAAAAATGAACCTGGTGTGTATTTCACTGCATGGGTATCTCGTGTCCATACAGAAACCCTGGGCCAAGGACAGATTTTGATTGAGTAACACACCAGGAAGTAAATCCTTGACCACTGAAGCTGCTAATGCTTAAGTGACATAGACATAGGTAGTTATTTTGTCTGGTGGTATTATGTCTCCTGTACATATTGCTGGAAATGTAAAAGTGGAACATACCTTATCCACTGGGATGTTCTTTCCCTTGGTAAATAAACTCTGTATGGGTTTTTGTTTTGTTTTGGTGTCTTAGTCAGGGTTTCTATTCCTGCACAGACATCATGACCAAGAAGCAAGTTGGGGAGGAAAGGGTTTATTAGGCTTATACTTCCATACAGCTGTTTATCACCAAGGAAGTCAGGACTGGAACTCAAGCAGGTCAGGAAGCAGGAGCTGATACAGAGACCATGGAGGGATGTTCTTTACTGGCTTGCTTCCCCTGGCTTGCTCAGCCTGTTCTCTTATAGAACCCAAGACTACCAGTCCAGATATGGTCCCACCCACAAGGGGCTTTCCCCCCTTGATCACAAATTGAGAAAATGCCTTACAGCTGGATCTCATGGAGGCATTTCCTCAACTGAAGTTCCTTTCTTTGTGATAACTCCAGCTGTGTCAAGTTGACACAAAAACTAGCCAGTACATTTGGTTAGGTTTTTTTTTAACTTTTTATTGATTCTTTGTACACACCAGTCCCACTCATCTCCCCACTGCTTCATATCCTTCCTCCACTCTTGTAAACTCCTCTCCCCCAAAAAGAAAACAAAACATTTCACCATGGTATCTGCACTGTATCATAGTGTGTCCCAAAGTATACCTCCTTGCTCCAACAGCTTTACTTGCAAATATTCATTGCAATGAATGAATCATTGATCTAGCTTCTGATCAGTCAAGGCCTCTGGCTTTTGCAATTCTATCAATACTGGATCCTCACTAGGACTCCTCTCAAACATCCTGTTGTCCTGTGTCATAGGGATCCTACAACTTTAGATTTACAGGGCCAGCCCCTTCACATGCTCCAGCAGTTCATAGATGGGGTGGATGTTGGGGTGGACTAACTCAGAGCCATGGATCTGGGCCTGAGTGGAAGGTGAGCTGGTCATCATGTCAGCTCTCCTTTGCCCATGTCACCAGTGCCATGAGTGCCAGCTCTACTGTACTGGCCAAGCTCTCCCAAGTGCTGAAACTGGTAAGGGACAAGGCCAGCTCTCTCATGCTCACTTCATCGAGGCTATCTCTCCCATGCCCACACCACCATAGCCAGCTCTCCCATGCTGCCCAGATGAGAGACAGGGACAGCTCAATACAGTGCTTGGACATTAACATTACCTTAGGCATGAGCCCAGACCAAGGACATTCTCATGGCCTTCAGTGGTAGCATGGTCCTTGGACCTTAACACAAACCCTAGCTGTGATATGACTACAGATCCAGACATAGCCTCTGGTGTTACAGGCCCAATGTCCCCATGGCCTCAGGTGGCAGCTCAGACCACTCAGATCAGTATGTTCCCAATGGCAGCATGGCCCTCAGACATCCACATGGTCTAAGGTGGCCGCCCAGACCACTGACATCTACATGGTCTTTGATGTTAACTTGGGCCACTATAGTAATGATCTATCAAATCTTTAGAGATGCATCCTGTTACCCCTAGCTGAGAAATAAACATGTTTAGGCAAACAAACTGCCTTAGTTACTGTTCTGTTGCTGTGCCAAAACTATTGCTGTGATAAAACACCACGACCAAGGAGACATACAAAGAAAGTGTTTAACTGGGGACTTGCTTACAGTTTCAGAAGGTTATGATCACTGTGGCAGGGGGTGTGGCAGCAGGTCAGTGGGAATGGTGCTGATTCACAGGCAGGCTGTAGGATGATGATGAATGGGAGAGAAAGAAGAGGAGAAGGAGGAAGAGAGAGAGAAACACATACACACACACACACACACACACACACACAGAGAGAGAGAGAGAGAGAGAGAGAGAGAGAGAGAGAAAACGAGAGAGAGAGAGAACCTCAAGCCCACCTGCAGTGACACATTTTCTCCAAAAAGGCTACATCTACTTCCACAAGGCCACACTTCTTTTTTTTTTATTTTTTCTCTTTATTAGATATTTTCTTCATTTACATTTCAAGTGTTATCCAGAAATTTCCCCATACCCTTCCCCATCCCCGCCCTGCTCCCCTACCCACCCCCTCCCACATAATGGCCCTGGCGTTCCCCTGTACTGGGGCATATAGAGTCTGTATGACCAAGGGGCCTCTCCTCCCAATGACAGCCAACTAGGCCATCTTCTTCCATATATGCAGCTAGAGACATGAGCGCAGGGGGAACTAGTTAGTTCATGTTATTCTTCCACCTATAGGGTTGAAGACCCCTTCAGCTCCTTGGGTACTTTCTCTAGCTCCTTCCTTGGGAGTCCTGTGTTCCAACTAATAGCTGACTGTGAGCATCCACTTCCGTGTTTGCCAGGCACTGATATAGCCTCCCATGAGACAGCTATATCAGGGCCCTTTCAGCATTATCTTGCTGGCATATGCATTAGTGTTTATTTTTGGTGGCTGATTATGGGAAGGATCCCTGGCAGCCGCCGTCACTGGTTGGTCCATCCTTTTGATTCAGCTTCACACATGATCTCTGTAACTCCTTCAATGTGTGCTTTGTTCTTAATTCTAGGAAGGGGCGAAGAGACCACATTTTGAACTTCATTCTTCTTGAGTTTCATGTGTTTAGTAAATTGTNTTCAACCACTTAGACTTGACCTTCGTACAAGGAGATAAGAATGGATCAATTCCCAGTCTTCTACATGATAACCACCAGTTGTGCCAGCACCATTTGTTGAAAATGCTGTCCTTTCTCCACTGGATAGTTTTAGCTCCCTTGTCAAAGATCAGGTGACCATAGGTGTGTGGATTCATTTCTGGGTCTTCGATCCTATTCCATTGATCTACCTGTCTGTAAGGCCACACTTCTAATCTTTCCCAAACAGTTCCATTAAAAGGGGACCAGCCGGGCGTGGTGGCGCACGCCTTTAATCCCAGCACTCGGGAGGCAGAGGCAGGCAGATTTCTGAGTTCGAGGCCAGCCTGGTCTACAAAGTGAGTTCCAGGACAGCCAGGGCTAGACAGAGAAACCCTGTCTCGAAAAACAACAAAACAAAACAAAACAAAACAAAAAACCAACAACAAAAAAAAAGGGACCAAACATTCAAACATATTAGCTTATGGGTGTTATTCTCTTTCTTTCTTTTTTTTTTTCTCAGACTACGATTATTTTATTTGCTTTTGACAATTACTTGGGGGGGGGTGTCACCCTTAATTTACTCTTTTTTTATTAGATATTTTCTTAATTTACATTTCAAATGCTATCCCGAAAGTTACCTCTACCCTCCTCCCACCGTGCTCCCCTACCCACCCACTCCCATTTTTTGGCCCTGGAGTTCCCCTTTACTGGGGCATATAAAGTTTGCAATACCAAGGGGCTTCTCTTTCCAATGATGGCCGACTAGGCCATCTGCAGCTACATATGCAGCTAGAGACATGAGCTCAGGGAGTTCTGGTTAGTTCATATTGTTGTTCCTCTTATAGGGTTGCAGACCCCTTCAGCTCCTGGGGAACTTTCTCTAGATTCTCCATTGGGGGCCCTGTGTTCCTTTGTATAGATGACTGTGAGCATCTACTTCTGTATTTGCCAGGCACTGGCATAGCCTCATATAAGACAGTTATATCAGGATCTTCCTTCTGAGCACAGCGGAGGCTGCTAGGACCTCTTGAGTGCTCGCCACACCACAGGAACTCAGGATCACCTCAGGATTACGGGTGAGTGGAGTGCAGCCCCAGCTTCAGGAATCGTAGAGGGTCTTACGGAGGGTCTGACGCCAGCTGGAGCAGGAACAGAGGAACTCCACCCGACCAGAGGCTGGGGTCTCTTCCAATCCAGTCCACCCCTGCCATCTTCCTTCTTAGCCCAGCGGAAGCTGCTAAGACTTCCTGAGTGCTCTCCACACCACAGAACCTCAGGATCGCTTCAGGGTCCTGGTGGCAGAGTCAGCTGCAGGAATCTCTGAGGGTCTTGTGCCAGAAGAATCAGAGACGAAGGAGCCACACCCAACCAGGGGCTGGGGTCTCTTCCAGCCGGAGCTACCCCCGCCATCTTCCTTCTGAACCCAGCAGAGACTGCTAAGAGCTGAGACCCAGACCCCTGGGCACATTCCTTGCCAGAGAGAGTCCTTCTGGGAGAGTTCTGACCCTAGAACTCAGGAAGTGGATCAGAGCTCCAGTCTGCTGGACACCTGACCTGCAAAAGAGCTTGCCTGCAGAGAGCACTCTGATCATTGGAACTCAGGGGAGAGTTGGTCTACCAGGAGTGCTTACAGAGGCTAACAGAATCACAGGAGGATCAAGCTCCAACCAGTGACAGCTTGAACATTAATATCAGAAATTTCCAGATGGCGAAAGGCAAACGTAAGAATCTTACTAACAGAAACCAAGAACAATGGGTATCATCAGAACCCAGTACGCCCATCTCAACGAGTCCTGGATACCCCAACACGCCCAAAAAGCAAGACACAGATTTTAAATCATATCTCATCATAATGGTAGAAGATTTTAAGAAGGGCATTAATAACACACTTAAAGAAATACAGGAGAACAATGTGAACAATGTGGTCCCTAGAGGACTCTACATGATCTTGGGACCACTGACGAGACAGCTCCAAGGTCCTCAAAGGAGACAGCACTCCCAGGCCCTGTAACACGCCCAGGATATTAGGAGAACAGAAGCCCTTAAAGAAGAAACACAAAAATCCCTCAAGGAATTACAGGAGAACACTGCTAAACAGGTAAAAGCCCTGAAAAAGGAAATACAGCCTTCCGGTCGGCGCCAGCACCTGGTTACCTGGGGCACACAGTCTGCGCACACTCCCACGGTCCCTAGAGGACTCTCCACGAGATCTTGGGACCACTGATGAGTGGAGCACAACATCTGTTCGAATCTAATCTCGAGGGAACTGGGACAGTATTGGGGAAACAGAAGATCGCCTAGACCAGGGGCAGAGGTCCCTTTTAGTCTGCACCAGCGCCTTGTTACCTTGAGCTCACAGTCTGCACACACCCCCACGGTCCCTAGAGGACTCTACATGATCTTGGGACCACTGACGAGACAGCTCCAAGGTCCTCAAAGGAGACAGCACTCCCAGGCCCTGTAACACGCCCAGGATATTAGGAGAACAGTATTTCACGATAAGAGGAGGTGGGTCACACCAGTATTCCAGGGTCTCTGTGGAACTTGAAACCAAGGACTCAAACACACCATTAGTTCTCTCTGTCTTAGGCTCACTTACCCAAGCTAATCATCACTCACAATGGGATGAGACCTCCCACTTCAATCACTAATTAGAAAAATACACCACTCGTTTTCATACAGGCCAATTTGGTGGGAACATTTTCTTAATTGAGGTTCCCTTTTCCAAATGACTCTAGTTTGTGTCAAATTGACACAAAACTAGCAAGCACAGCTGACTCCTTGTCATCTTGACATACAAACACATTACTGTGAAACCATAATCTTTTTTTTCTTGCTCATCTCCAAGATCTAATGTTAATATGAATATCACATTATAAAACACTGTAACTTTTCAAAGACCCACAGTCTTTAGAAGTTCAAAAACACTTTAAAGTTTATTCTCTTTAAAATATCCAAAGCCTCTTAACTGTGAGCTCTTGTGGGGAAGCACTACTAAGGAGCTGGCCTGGGGCAGAGCAAGACTAAGAGGTGCCCCAAACCCCACAAATCTCATTCTGAAAGTGGTAGGAGTTAGGGCCCCTCTCAACCTGATCTCAGCCTATCTGTTCTGGAACAAGACATCTACCTCTCCCACCTTTGAGGAGTCAAGTAATCTATGGCCAGATCACAGGTTCAATGCCTCCACCCCCAATAAGAACCTGTCTGCCAGGTTCTAGGGATCCTTCTTTATGTAAATGAAGAATTCCCAGGCTTCCATCCTAGTCAGTAAAATTTATCCACCTTGGAATTCCCTACCCACTCCCCTAAATCTATATAGCCGTTGCTCATCTCAAATAAATTTGAGCCATCTCACTGAAGCTGATCCCAGGAGTCAATCTGCTTAACAGTACACAGTCGGAACCACCTTCCTCTTCTCTCTCCTCCCCACTTATGCTTCCCATGCCCTCTTGGGCCAGTGGCCAGTAGCCCCCAGGGAGAAGGGAGGGCCATAGGCTCCTGTAAAATCAAAGTAAGTATATATATATTTTACTCCCCGCCCCCCCAAAAAATAACTAGGGCACAGTCATAAAAAAAAAAAATCAAAGCAAAACCAAACTCTAACAGTGTAGATAACTCAGGGTCCAATGTTCCAATATGTGGGATTCATTTATGATCCTCTGGGTTTCAAAGGGCTTGGAAAGTTTCACCTTCTATGGTTCTGCCATTCACAGCACCCAGTTTGTCTTTTAGACTCAAGCCATTCCCACTCCATAGATGCTGCTGTCCTTCAGGGTTGTCCCATAGTACTGGTATCTCCACTATGCTGGAGTCTCTGTTGAAGTTTTGCTAAAACCTTACCGATAGCCTCTCCTGGCATCTCTTCAGTGATTTTGACCCTATCACATGGAGCCAAGCCTTAACTTCCCTCCAAGACCCCTCCATCCTGGGGTTTCAAGTGCAATTGAGGAAGTACCTTAATAATGTTTCTCCTAACCTCTCTTGGTGCCAAGCCTCAGGTCCTCTTCATGACCCCTTCTTGTCTTCAAAATAAGTACCACTTAGGAGTCTATTATACAATAACAAGTTCTCCTGGCAGCACAAGGTATATACATGGACCCCTTTGGACCACAGCCTCTGTGGGCTGACCCTGAAGAAACATTTAACTGAAGATATAATTTTTTTATTTTTTGAGATATTATGATTACAACATTCCTCCCTTCCCTTTCCTCCCTCAAACCTTTCTATATACCTCTTTCCACTCTCCTTCAAATTCATGATGTCCTTTTTCATTAATCACTATTACACACACACAGAGAGAGAGAGAGAGAGAGAAAGAGAGAGAGAGAGAAATATAATCTACTTAGTGTGAACAATGTTATTTGTACATATGTACATATGTTTTCAGGGCTGATCATTTGGCATTGAACAACCACTTGGTGTACTCTTCCCTGGGGAAGGCACCCCTTCTGCTCCCAGCTCCCCTTAGTTGCCTAGAGTCTTTATGTAGGGTTGAGGCCTTGTGGCTTTGACATGTTCTTAGATGTAATCTTTGTTGAGCTCACATTTATGTGGCCATGTTGCTGAACTTTTATGTTTATAGATTCTGTTATATAAGAGATACAATCTCATAGCAAACTCCCTAGTCCGCCTCTTTTACAACCTTTCTGCCCCATCTTCTGCTTAACAGAAGATTTTGCCACAATGATGGTGGTTTCTTCCTAATCAT
Organism: Mus minutoides; assembly: GCA_902729485.2. NCBI lineage: Eukaryota > Metazoa > Chordata > Mammalia > Rodentia > Muridae > Mus > Mus minutoides. Next base: position 12,945 of record LR753740.1, on the reverse strand, counting down.
AGCTGATTCTTCAGTCCCAGCTGACCAGTGTTGATTATCCTTGCAAATCAAAGGCTCTACTTTAGTGCTCCTTTTTAAAAAAAAAAAATTACTATTTTATAATTTTGTACCTTTTCATGCTACATCCAGCTCAATGCCCCCTCCCAGCCACTTCCTCTCACAATCATCCCCTCCCCCTCCCTTTCTCCTCTGAGTAGATGGGGGTCCCCTGGTCATCCCCCTTGGCCTACCTCATCAAGACTCTGTCAGGATAGGAACATGTCTCTGTAGACTGAAGCATACAAGGAAGCCCAGATAGAAGAACATATCCCAAATACAGTCAACAGCCTTTGGATAGCCCCTGCTCTAGTTATTCCAGACCCACATGAAGACTAAGATACACATCTGCTACATATGTGCAGGGAGACCTAGGTCCAGCCCATGTTTTTTGGTTAGTGGTTCAGTCTCTGAGAGCCTTAAGGGTAGGTTACTTGAACCTCTTGGTCTTCCTGTCGAGTTCCTATGCCCTTAGGAGCCAGTTTTCTTCCTTCTATTCTTCCATAAGCATCCCAAGCTCTGTTTGACTATAGATGTCTGTATCTGTCTGAGACAACTGTTGGGTGGAGCTTCTCAGAGGGCAGCCGTGCTAGATTCCTATTTGTAAATATAACAGTATCATTAAAAGTGTCAAGGATTGTTGCTTCTCATGACATGGTGCCATGGGCAGACCCAGTTGGGGGTCCCTCAACCTGGGGAAAAATCAGGGTTCTGGTACTCAGGTGGGCAAGGAGTAGGCAAGTGACAAACAGACATGAACACAAGAGAGTGCTGAATCTGAGTGTAATCTTTCAAAGTGAGCATCAGACTTATATAGTCATTACAGAAGGAAACAGGAAAGTTAGGTGATACATCAGCCAAGATACATTGAGGCTATCTGATGCATAATGTCTCTTTACACAAAACAGAGAAATGTGTCATGAAAACTGGCAGGAACCAGGCAGTGTTTACAACTGAGATAAAAATCAACCCTATCTAAAGTCAGCTTATTTTTAGAAGCCAGGGGCAAGGACTTCACACCCTAGTCATAGTTCCAATCTACTCTATTGTATAATCCACCTTCTCCCTAGGCCATTGTAAATTCCTGTATATGGGAGTGACTCAGCTGTTATTCTAAGTATTTACTCTAGTTCCTTCTTAAACCAAAACCCACCTTCTTTGTAATGTAGTCCACCATGCATGACTGTAATGAGAATTCTAAGTTTGCTTTGTTGAACTTGCCCTGAGATTTCTAGCTCTCATCTAGTAAACTGCAATGCCTGATTTCTTTCACTATCTCTATCAACACTGGAGGCATTTCCTCTGAATAAGTAACATTCTTACAAAATTCAGAGCCCAAGTTCAACTCAATGATTGACTAGGATATTGGAACACGGGTGGAGGCCAGGAAGCAATGTTCAATCTTACTTGGCTATTTGCCAAATCACTCCTTGAGGGCACCTATAATAAAACAATACTGAAAGAAAGCATGAAAAACCCTCCACCTACTATCACAAGGACAAATCTGGACCACAACCTTGTTATGGGATGCCAAGGACCTCCAAGAGACCAGTTTCTGTGAAACTTTCTGCCTCAGGACTGTGGCCACCCTTTTGGACTTGTCATTCAGACTCAACTGGAGTGGGTGAGGCATTTTCCCCTTTTTATTTTTTAGACGAAGTTGCAGAATGTCCCACCTTGTCGTGACTAGGGATCTCAGAAGAACTCTAAAGATAAGTGGAAACACAACAATTACTAATAAAATAATGCCAATTATAATAGCAAGCAAGATTATATACTGAACCCAATCCAAGGGATTCAATGCATTTAGATTCTTTTTTCAAATTGCTGGTCAACTCATCAATGTTCCAAGTATCCAAATGACTTCTGCTAATATCTGAAATTTCTTCCATCAATTGCTCCATATAATGTGAAATATCTGTATCCTTCCACACTTCCTGAAAATGAGCTTTAGTTTTTTCCCAATCAATGCTTGCATTATAAGGTCATGGTGTGACACAAATATACTGAAATGAAGGATGACACTTAGTAGCTAACCTAACCTTAATATTTGCTATATCCTGTCCCATGGCTAAAAATACTTCCTCTAAAGCATTAATCTTTGCCTGTAATTTCTTATGTATCATATGTTGTTCTGACAAAGGCATGGAAATATTTCCATGCATATCATTAACAAAATGAGCACTATGCAGCTGCTGAACTAAAGCTGTGGTAGATAATGCAAAAGAAGTTAAAATTGCATTTAAAGCAGTAATCTCTAGAATCAGAGCTTCAACAAACTTCTTTGGTTTTCAAACCAAGGATCATGTTCTAAATTTACAGGCAACAGAACAAAAGCAGGTCTTTTTAACAAAATTGTAACAGCAGATTCCTTATCTAAATTTGAATCTACACAATTAATTAATTGACAAGAATTACAATGAATATGAAAGGATCTTCCAAGATTGGTTAAAGCAAGCATAGCCACAAACATTGCCTTTGATGAAAGTGTCTTGCCTGTTCTTTGTACCAGCCCCTCTACCTCAGCTTCTTTAGTTGTCCCCAAGTCAGCATCAAAGCAGCTCTCATTGTCTCTGTGTGCCTTTGTGTGTGAGAAAGGAGGGGCTGGTCAGATCAGTCTATCCAGGATCTAGAGTGGGGGGGGGGGATTCTGCATTCTGTGGAAAAACACAAGCACATCCATCTTCCACAAGACTTGTGCCTTTAAGCCCTGCGGATTAAAGCCCATCGTTTGAGGGTGGTACACCTCTGGGCAGTACTGACATTGTCTCAAAATTTGTCTAGCCTGTTCTCTAGTAATTTGAAACATTCTTTTGAGTGCTAAAGTATTCTGATGATGTTGTCGATGACTTTGTGAGCTCTTTCTATGACATTCATGATTATTTCTTTAGTATAATTATCTGCTATCAAATTTCCTAAAGACATTGGACTGGGAATTCCCATATGTCCATGTTAGAATATGAGTCTCCTGCAGACTTTATTATACTATGTTTAAAACAATTGATTCACACTTCTATTTTCCTTTCCTCTTCTTTACTTTCCTTTTTCCTTTCCTCTTTCCTCTTCCCTTTCCTCTTTCCTCTTCCCTTTCCTCTTTCCTCTTTCCTCTTTCCTCTTTCCTCTTTCCTCTTTCCTCTTCACTCTTTCCGCTTTCCTCTTAACTCTTTCCTCTTTCCTCTTTTTCCTCTTTCCTCTTTCTTCTTTTTCCTCTTTCCTCTTTCCTCTTTCCTCTTTCCTCTTTCCTCTTTCCTCTCCTTCCCTTCCGTTTTCTTCCCTTGCCTTTCCTCTTTCTTTTCCTTTCCTCTTTCTTTTCCTTTCCTCTTTCTTTTCCTTTCCTTTTCTTTCTATATCTGCTTATAAGAGGCAGCTTGCCAAACCAGGATTTAACTCCAAAATTCCCTAACAGCTTTTGGCAACCATCCAAAGTTTCCAATTCATCCAATCCAAGGGCAACTCCCTGAGAAGAGACACAATCTCCATACACTAAATGCCCCAAATAGCTCAAAGGTCTACCATGTTACATCTTTTCTGGAGCCACCATCAGCCCACACTTAGTCAAACATTCCACAGCCATCTGCAAAACCTGCTCTGCCCACTCTCCACTTTCTGCAGCCAACAAAACACCATTCACAAAATGAATTATATATGCTTGAGGATATGATTTCCAAACTTCTAATAAAGCCTTATCTACAAAGTTTTGGCACAATGTAGGATTGGGGAGTTGTAAATAAGATAATGTAAGAATTGAGCTATTCTTTGACCTTTATGAAGTTGTACTGTCTCTTTTAATGCTTAAACCATAACTTTAATTTCACCTAATGTATGGAATCCACAACTCCAGAGACCACCTCAAAGATTTTCTTATAACTAGAGCTGCATTCTATAATGAGGCCCACAGTTCCTGAAGGCAAAGTACCCAACACTGAAGTGGAGATGAGATATACACCATCCCAACTAGAAAGTATAATATCTGTTAAAGCTGCTAAATCTAAACCTGCACACCTCGGAGTGGCTCTAGGTAAATGATGAATAGTAAATTCCAGAACTTCTGGATTCAGAGGAGAGGAATCTTTACAACTCTCCTAACTCTTTGCCTCCCTTTTCTCAGGGCTAAGAGGCTGCCCCTTATCTAGCTTTTTGTCTCACTCATTTCACCCACTTCTTTATTGAGCAGAGTCCCATCTTTATTGAACGTGTGATCTACATTCATTCCTCCAATGCTTCTCTTTACCACAGCATGGGCAGAGACCTAGAGGAAGGCCTTTCTTGTTTCCCAAGGGATTTTTACAATCCTTCCTCAGGTGTCCCTGTTTTCTACAACTGAAACATGTAGCTTCATTCCCCTGAGAATGCTTTTCATTCTCATAGGTGTTCTTGACATAGGTGCTGAATTTCTGTGGATTCATCGCTGCAGCATAAGCCATTCCTTGTACTACAGCTGGTGAGACATCTAAACACGCTTTAAAGTAATCCTGTAGGGAACCTGTCTTAGAGATTGGTTTGATCAGGTCTTGGCATGAGGTGCTCGAGTTTCCCAAGCCAATTGTCTTTTAAAGATTTATCAAAGATGTTTAGGCCCCAACTGGACAACATGTGCTTAAAGAACAATAGAACAAACTGTTTTCCTTTTGACTCAGATTGCCCCATGGTAATGCTTACTCGTCATCCTCAAACTGGTGATCCTTTACCAGTGGGTCTGCAGAACCCTGATGAGATCCTATCCTAGCCTGAGAAAAAAAAGAAGGAGAAGAAGAAAAAAAGTCTTTCCTGTCTGGAGTGCATGTTCAAGGCGCCATCTGCTACGGACAGCCCCAGTCGGGGTCCCTCAACCTGGGGAAAAATCAGGGTTCTGGTACTCAGGTGGGCAAGGAGTAGGCAAGTGACAAACAGACATGAACACAAGAGAGTGCTGAATCTGAGTGTAATCTTTCAAAGTGAGCATCAGACTTATATAGTCATTACAGAAGGAAACAGGAAAGTTAGGTGATACATCAGCCAAGATACATCAGCCAAGATACATTGAGGCTATCTGATGCATAATGACTCTTTACACAAAACAGAGAAATGTGTCATGAAAACTGGCAGGAACCAGGCAGTGTTTACAACTGAGATAAAAATCAACCCTATCTAAAGTCAGCTTATTTTTAGAAGCCAGGGGCAAGGACTTCACACCCTAGCCATAGTTCCAATCTACTCTATTGTATAATCCACCTTCTCCCTAGGCCATTGTAAATTCCTGTATATGGGAGTGACTCAGCTGTTATTCTAAGTATTTACTCTAGTTCCTTCTTTGTATTATTATGTAATGTAGTCTCCCATGCATGACTGTAATGAGAATTCTAAGTTTGCTTTGTTGATCTTGCCCTGAGATTTCTAACTCTTATTTAGTAAACTGCAATGCCTGATTTCTTTCACTATCTATCATCACTGGAGTCATTTCTTCTGAATAAGTAACATTCTAACGAAATTCAGAGCCCAAGTTCAGCTCAATGATTGACTAGGATATTGGAACACTGGTGGAGGCCAGGAAGCAATGTTCAATCTTACTTGGCTATTTACCAAATCACTCCTTGGGGGTACCTATAATAAAACAATACTGAAAGAAAGCATGAAAAATCCTCCACCTACTATCACAAGGACAAATCTGGACCACAACCTTGTTATGGGATGCCAAGGACCTCCAAGAGACCAGTTTCTGTGAAACTTTTTGCCTCAGGACTGTGGCCACCCTTTTGGACTTGTCATTTAGACTCCACTGGAGTGGGTATGCCAACATGGGTCTCAATTTGGGGCAGTTATTGGTTCATCTTTCCCCCAGTCTCTGCTCCATCCCCTATCCCTATATTTCTTGTAGACAGGATAAATTTTGGGTCAAAAGTTTTGTGAGTGAGTTGGTGTCTCTATTGTTCCATTGAAGGTAGCCTCTTTAGGTTTCATATTCCCAGTGCTGTGAGTCACAGCAAAGACACTTCTATTGATCGTTGGGTACCTCTCTTATTCCAGGTCTCTGTATCTTCCTGGAGATGCCCCTTACCTCCTACCCCTATCAGTTGCAGATTTCCATTCATTTTCATGACCATCAGGCTATCCCTTCTGTGCCACCTCCACACCTAATCCTGACCTCCCATTTTCCTCTCCATTTCCTCTTCCACCCCAGTTCCTTCGCTCTATTTACCTCTTATGGTTATTTTATTCCCCCTTCTAAGTGATCTTCAAGCATCCTTGAATGTGCCTTCCTTCTTGTTTAGATTCTTTAGGTCCATGGAGAGTAATATGCTACCCGTATTTTATGGCTAATATCCTTTTTTTTTTTTTTTTTTTTTTTTTTTTTTTTTTTTTTTTTTTTTTTTTTTTTTTTTTTTTTTTTTTTTTTTTTTTTTTTTTTTTTTTTTTTTTTTTTTTTTTTTTTTTTTTTTTTTTTTTTTTTTGGTTTTTTGAGACAGGTTTTCTCTGTGTAGCCCTGGCTGTCCTGGAACTCACTTTGTAGACCAGGCTGGCCTTGAAATCAGAAATCCACCTGCCTCTGCCTCCCAAGTGCTGGGATTAAAGGCATGCGCCACCACGCCCGGCTTAATATCCACTTCTAAATGAGTACAAACCATGCATGTCATTTTGGGTCTGGGTTACCTCACTGAGGATGATATTCTCCATGATGTCTTTGTTTTTAATAGCTGAATAGTATTTCGTTGTGTGAATGTACCACATTTTCTTTACCCATTCTTCAGTTTTGGGACATCTAGGTTGTTTCCAGTTCCTGGCTATTACAAATAAAGCTGCTATGAACATAGTTGAGCAAGTATCCTTGTGGAAAGGTGGAGAATCTTTTGGGTATACATCCAAAAAAGATATGTCGAGGTCTTGAGGTAGAACTATTACCAGTTTTCTGAGAAACTGCTGTGGGGCAGTGGGCTATGCACAAACCACCTAGTCTCCAGTCGAGCTGATGTCATGAACCCTGGTGAAACCCTGTGGTGGTAATTTTCACCTACATGGGACAGAAGGCGTTCCCTCATGTCTCCTGGACCCCTAGCTCCTGGACCCTGCCCCCACAGCCCCAACAGGAGAAGAGTGGCTTTTAGTCAGGTACACAATGTTCCAAGCTTCTGGCTGTCAGGCTAGACTCCTCACCACAGTTACCTAGCAACAGCAAGATAACAATCCACTATAAGAAGGACTGCTTGGCCCCACCTCACTCTCTCCCTCTTACTCTTTCTCTCTTACTCTTAAGCTTTTATGTTCTTTACTCTCTTTCTCTAAGCTTTTACCTCTCTCTTTCTAAGCCTTCACCTTTCTTACTCTTTAACTCTCTTTCTCTTTCCCTTCCCCCTTCTCTCCTCTTGGCCATGGCTGGTCTCTCTTTTACCTTCTCTCTTTCCCCCTGCCTTTCTACAATGACGCTCTATAACCATAGACTGTCTCTGTTCATCAAGGCCTGCTGTGCTTGGATGATGGGATAGGCTTTCTTCTAATGAGCTGCTTCTAACCTCCCAATGAAAGGCCTTCTTGTGCTCCAGCCACGGACCAAACTTAGGACTCTCGCCTGCATGGGAACCTCTCTCCCTCAGCCCTCTTTCCATAATTCCAGGGCCGAGATTGTCTCCCTGGGGCTGCTATTCTGTTCTCAGCTCCTCTGACATATCCAGTGTGGGATGCTGGAGACTGAGAACCTGGTACTGGGGGCTGCCCCTTGTTCACCCTCTCACCACCATGTGGGGTCAGTGGCTTCACACAACCAGATGCCTACCCGGGGCCACATGGAAAGTGTCCGGCAGTCCTCCCACATCTGCCTGCCCAGAGTACAGGAACTCTGGAAGGATGCAGGCCTTCTTGCCCTTCCCACTCTTCCCCTATACCCACAGCCCAGCAAACTGCCACATTGATTTACAAAGTGATGGTACAAGTTTGCACTCCCACCAGCAATGGAGGAGTGTTCTTCTTGCTCAGCATCCTCACCAACATGTTCTCTCTTGAATTTTTTATCTTAGTCACTCTGATGGGTATAAGATGGAATCTCAGAGTTGTTTTGGTTTATATTTCCATGATGACTAAAGACTGAACATTTCTTAAAGTGCTTCTTGGCCATTCCAGATCATTCTGTTAAGAATTCTCTGTTTAGCTCTGTGCCCCATTTTTAAATTGGGTTATTTTGGTTGTTGGTGTTTAACTTCTCGAGTTCTTTATAAATTTTGGATGTTAGCCCTCTGTCAGATGTAGGGTTGGTTAAGATCCTTTCCAAGTCTGTGGGCTGCCAGTTTGTTCTATTGATTGTGTCCTTTTTCTTACAGAAGTTTTGCAGTTTCATGAGGTTCCATTTATCAATTACTAATCTTCGAGCCTGACCAATTGATTATCTCGAGTCCTTTAACAGAGGACATGGTTACACAAGTTCCCATAAAGTGTGAGAGAAAAGACGATGTAGGTGAGGTCATCGTTGGGCGCATTGTCCGACTTTTCAGATCCGCGCCAGGGTCCCGTTTTTCGAGTACTTTTGAATCAGAGGACCTTAACATCGTAGGACATATTTCTTACGAGGTTACAGGAACGAAATCAACGTAAATAGATCTGTGTGCTTTCCCCTAATATTGCTTCATTATAAGTGCCCCTAAGGATTCATATTTTGACATATAGCTAAGTTAGATTCTAGGCAGTCCTTGATCCAACCTCATGAACAGCTGAGTCACTGCCCTACAGAGGAATTCACCACTACCTAAGAATAAGGAGGCTTGTGACCTGAGAAGGAACCAGACTGAGATACTTGAGTCACTCCCATATACAGGAATTTACAATGGTTTAGGAAATAGATTGAGCTGTGGTTTTAGAGTATTGCGTTATTCATGAGAAGGTTAGCTAGAACGAAACTCTTTAATTAGAATCATGACTTGGGTGAGAATGCCCTTGCCCTGGGACTGTTAAGACCTCACACCTGGCTCCTAAAACCATAACTGACCTTAGATAGAGCTGAATTTGTCTCAGTTGTTTTATTACCCAGTTCCTGTCGGTCCTTTCTGTGACTGCATTCCTCTGCCTTGTGTAAGAGTCATTAAGCATCCAGTGATCTCATTGTACCTTGAAGATGTGTTACCTAACTCACTATTTTCTTCTGTATAAAAGTCTGATGCTCAATTTGACAAATTACATTCAGACCCACACTCCCTTGTGTAGGTGTCTGTTTGTCCCTCGCCGAATCTTTGCCCACTTCCTCAAGAGAACTCGACCCACGCAGATAAGGGATCCAGAGGGTCTGCAGCACTTTTCAATGAGAAGTATATCTCATTTTATGTTGAAGTCCTTGATCCACTTGGACTTGAGTTTTGTACAAGGTGATAAATATGGTTCTGTTTTCATTCTTTTTCATGTAGACATCCAATTAGACCATCACCACTTATTGAGGATGCTTTGTGTTTTCCATTGTATGGTTTTGGCTTCTTTATCAAAACTCAAGTGTCCATAGGCATGTGTTTTTATTTCTGGGTCTTTGATTCAATTCCATTCATGAATGTGTATGTTTCTATGTCAATACCATGAAGTCTTTATTACTATTGCTCTATAGTACTGCTTGAGGTCAGAGATGGTGATCTCTTCTGATGGTCTTTTATTTTTCAGGATTGTTTTGGCTATCCTGGGTTTTTTTATTTTTCCATATGAATTTGAGGATTACTCTTTCAAGGTCTATAAAACCCTGTGTTGAAATTTTGGTGAGAATTACATTCAGTCTGTAGATTGCTTTTGGTAAGATTGTCATTTTCACTATTAATTCTGCTTATCCATGAATATGGGAGATCTTTTCATCTTCTGATATCTTCTTCAATTTCTTTCCTCAGGGACTTGAAGTTCTTGCATATATATTTTTCACTTATTTAGTTAAAGATAATCCAAGATACTTTATATTATTTGTGTCTATTGTTTACTTAATTTTTTCGTGGCCAGCTAATCATTTGAATAAAGGAGGGCTAGTGACTTCTTTGAGTTAATTTTGTACACACACACTTTGCTGAAGCTGTTTATCAGCTGTGGAAGTTCTCTGGTAGAATTTCAGGGGTCCCTAATGTATACTATCATATCATCCACAAATAGCCATTCTTTGACTTCTTCCTTTCTGATTTGTATCCCCTTGATCTTTTTTAGTTGTTTTATTCTCTGCCTAGAACTTCAAGTACTATATTGAATAAATAGGAAGAGAGTGGGCAGCTTTGTCTTGTCCCTTATTTTAGTGGAGTTGCTTTAAGTTTCTCTTCATTTAGCTTGATATTAGCTGTTGGCTTGCTATATATTGCTTTTATTATGTTTAGGTATGTGCCTTGTATCCCTGATCTAACACTTTTTAACATGAAAGGGTGTTGGGTTTTGTCAAAGGCTTTTTTAGCATCTAATGAGATGACCATGCAATTTTTTTAAACTTCAGTTTGTTTATATGGTGGATTACATTGATGAATTTTAGTGTACTGAACAATCCCTACATCCTTGGGGTGAAGCCTACTTGATCATGATAGATGATGTTTTTGTTTTTTTCCTGGATTTGGCTTGCAAGTATTTTATTGAGTAATTTTACATCAAGATTCATAGGAGAAATCAGCCTGAAGTTCTTTTTCTTGTTGAGTTTTTGTGTGGTTTAGGTATCAGGGTAACTATTGCTTCAAAGAATGGGTTTGGCAGTATTCCTTCTGTTTCTATTTTGTGGAATAGTTTGAGGAGTATTGGTGTTAGCTCTTCTTTGAAAACCTGGTAGAATTCTGCGCTAAAACTGGCCCTGGGCTTTTTCTTGGTTGGGAGTCTTTCAATAACTGCTTCTACTTCTTTAGGGGTTGTAGGTCTATTTCAATAGTTTACCTGATCTTGATTTAACTTTGTTAAGTGGTATCTGTCTAGAAAATAATGGACTTCTTTAAGATTTTCCAATATTGTGGAGTACAGGCTTTTGAAGTAAGATCTAATGAGTCTTTTAATTTCTTTGGTGTCTGCTGTTATGTCTCTTTTCATTTCTGATTTTGTTTATTTGTATATGTTCTATATGTTTTTTAGTTAGTTTGGCCTAGAATTTGTCTATCTTGCTGATTTTCTCCAAAAACCAGCTCTTGTTTTTTGTTGATTTTTGGTATTGTTTTCTTTGTTTATAGCTGATTGATTTCAGCCCTGATTTTGATTATTTTCTGCCTTCTACTCTTCTTTGATGTGCTTGCTTCTTTTTTTCCTAGAGATTTCAGGTATACTTTTAAATTGTTGGTATGGGAACTTTCTGATTTCTTTATGGGGGCACTTAGTTTTATGAACATTCCTCTTAGTACTTTTTTCATTGTGTCTCATAAATTGGGGCATGTTGTGTCTTAATTTTTATTGAATTCTAGAAAGTATTTAATTTCTTTCTTTAGTTCTTCCCTGACCCAGAGATCATTGAGTAAGGAGTTGTTCAATTTCCATGAGTGTGTAGGCTTTCTGCTATTTCTATTGTTGTTGAAGTTCAGTTTTAATCCACGGTGGCCTGATAGGATACAAGCCATTATTTCAATTTTCTTGGCTCTGTTGAGGCTTGCTTTGTGACTGACTATATGGTCAGTTTTGGACAAGGATCCATGAGGTACTAAGAAGTAGGTATATTCTTTAGTGTTTGGATGGAATATGCTATAGTTATCTATTAGATCCATTTGGTTGATAATATCTGTTACCTTCATTATTTCTCTGTTTAGTTTTGGATGTCCTGTCAATTGGTGAGAATATGATGTTGAAGTCTCTCACTATTAATGTATAGAGTTCAATGTGTGATTTAAGCTTTAGCAGTGCTTCTTTTACAAGTGTGAGTGCCCTTGTGTTTGGGACATAGATGTTCAGAATTGCAATATAACCTTGGTAGATATTTCCTTTGTTGAGTATGAGGTGTCCTTCCCTGTCTCATTTACTTAATTGTGGTTAAAAGTCTATTTCATTAGATATTAGAATGGCTACTCCAGCTTGCCTCTTGAGTCTGTTTACACTGAGGTAATGTCTATCTTTAATGCTAAGATATATTTCTTGTATGCAGCAGAATGATGGATCCTGTTTTCACATTGATTCTGTTAGCCTGTGTCTTTTTATTGGGGAACTGAGTCCATTTATGTTGAGAGATATTAATGACCAGTGTTTGTTAACTCCTGTCATTTTGATGTTGTTGTTGGTGGTGGTGGTGTGTGAGTGTGTGTGTGTGTGTGTGTGTGTGTGTGTTCTTTGTTTTTGCTCCTATGGAATTACTTATTTCCTACGTTTTCTTATATGTAGTTATCCTCCTTGGCTTAGAGGGTTTTTCCTAGTATTTTCTGTAGGGCTGGATTTGTGGATAGATATTGTTTGACTTTGGAATTGTCTTGAAATATCTTGTTTTCCCCATCAAGTTTTGCTATGGATAGTATTCTAGGTTGTCATTTGTGGGTTTGTTTTTTGTTTTGTTTTGTTTTGTTTTTTTAGGTTGCAAGATATCTGTTCAGGCCCTTGTAACTTTTAGAGTCTCTGTTGAGAAGTTGGGTATAATTCTAATAGGTCTTCCTTTGAAAGTTAGCTGGCCTTTTTTTTTTTCAACTTTTATTAGATATTTTCTTCATTTACATTTCAAGTGTTATCCAGAAAGTTCCCTATACCCTCCCCCCTCCCGGCCCTGCTCCCCTGCCCATCCGCTCCCACCCCTTGGCCCCGGTGTTCCCCTGTATTGGGGCTTATAAAGTCTGCATAACCAAGGGGCCTCTCTACCCATTGATGGCCAACTAGGCCATCCTCTTCTATATATGCAGCTAGAGACACGAGCCCAGGGGGTACTAGTTAGTTCATGGTTATTCTTCCACCTATAGGGTTGAAGACCCCTTCAGCTCCTTGGGTACTTTCTCTAGCTCCTTCTTCCTTGGGAACCCTGTGTTCCATCTAATAGCTGACCGTGAGCTTCCACCTCCA
>LR753733.1:119372-150056 GCA_902729485.2 Mus minutoides | reverse complement strand
TCTAGCTTGTGATAACTTGGCATAAGACTAGCTAGCACAGACATTTAAAATAGAAACTAAAAATTATTGAATAAAATATCACAGGTTTTGCCTCAAATATAGAAGCTTATGGAATAGAAAAATTTCATAAAATGAAGAGGAGAGAAACATTAAGGATATAGAGAACTGGGAAGGATAAATAGTGATAGACAAAGTGTTATCAGAGTACATTATATGCAATTATGTAAATTCTTTAATGAACACATCTCCTTGTATAATAATATATGTTAATCATAAATAATGAAGTGAAACAATTTAGCATAACCTGATGTAAGTTCAGATGGACACAGATTGGAGATTTTCATTGTGCATAACTGAAGAATATTGCACTGTCCCTTTGTCCCATTTGGTTTAAACATCATAGCCTTTTTTTTATAATTTTATTCTTCCTAAAATTTAGCCTTTTCTTGATATTCTCATCTTTTTGCTTCTCTGATATACTCTCCTCATTCTGAGAATTTAGTTCCCCATGGACTAGTCTCTCTTGTCTGTTAAGTGTTACATTCCTCTGCTTAATGATCTTAGTACACAGTATATTTCTGTCTTAGGGGTCTTCTAAAGTATCAGCTCAAATGTCTCTTCCCTTATTTTTGTTTTGAGTTTGACCTTTTATTTTCCAAGGTATATGCTTTATCCTCCATTCGTAGAGATTCTATCAGTCATGTGAGCATACCTTAAGCTTTTACTTATCATTCTGAACTCAGCTCAATAATCATATCCTCATAATTTCTTCTTAGGTTGTGTGGTATGTATCGTATGCTTTGCTACAACAGCAATGTTATTATTCACATTTATAATTATATATTCAATAGTGCATGCATCTTTCTTCTTTTCATGATTTACATACTTCTCTCATGTGAGAATACATTTGTATTACAGTTATAACAGAACTCAGAATATTTCCTTTCAAGGAGTTTATGTTTGGTAAATATTGAAAAAGTGATGGGTAAATGAACACATCTGTCAAGTATTATCAAACATGTTCTGCAATGAAAGATGAAGAAAAGTGGAATTAATATTAAGGTAGAAACAATCCTAAAAGAACAGATCAGTTTCCCTTTGTAAGTGTTGAAAAATGTGAGGAAGAGAACATATGATGGTCAGCTCTGTAATTATAAGGAATCTTTGGCTAAGGTATTTTTTTATACAACAAATAAATACCAGCTAAGAAGGTTATGATGGAAAGTAAAAGTTGAATTCAGTTCACTAAGGGAAATATCTATTTTTATTTGGGAAAATTTAGAAAAGAACTTACTCAAATAAAAAATTTCAGACACAACCTTGAAAATACTCTCTCACATGTTCAGAAGCCCCAGACATTTGATCTTGAAGGTGATTTCCTGGCATTTAATCGAGTTCAGCATTGAGGCTACTGTAATGATGTATGATTGATTCTGGTTCCCTAGTGAAGCAGTGTGAGTGGGTATTCCATTCTCCTCTTACCAGTGAGTTGTAGTTAATTGTAAGCGACTAGCTGTAATGTTATTTTTTTTCAAATCCTATTTTTAATGATGGTTCTTAAACACTTTAACCTTCCCTGTAACCCACCATCCACCAGAGGTAAAATATAAGAAAGAATATAGAGGAAATGGACCTGTTTAGAAAGATTCTTTGGAGCAACTGTGTTGTCTGGAAATCAGCAGATTAGTTCACAGGTTAGCAGGCAGCAGCACCTCAATCCACTTGCAAATACCTCATGGATGCACCAGCAGTCTAGTTAGGTAGAGTCAGGTTAGCAACAGTGGTGACATGACTTAGCAGAGATAGCCAGGCCTCACCCTGAGGGACCTCAGCAGGAGGGACCAATAAAAACACTTGGAGAAGTTCTCAGTTGTGCCTCTACGAGGGAAGCTAAGATCAGCAAAGAGAAGTGAAGACAGAAGACCCACAAGTATTGCACATTTATCTCTAACAGCAAGCCAAGCTCTGTCTCCACCACTCCGTGCAGTCCTATTTATACCCTCCAAACATCACATGTTCTCATTATACCTTGTCTCAGCATGGATCTTGCCTCAGCATGACCACCAGTAAGTCTAAGTCCTTGGAAGCAACAACAAACTACAGTACATCACCCTAAGTTTTTTGGTGCACTTCTCTTTATAGTGTCCTGACAAGTGAAGCTCAACTATACAATGTAAGGCTAACCATTACATGTGTGTTGTTAGCAAAGAATCCTTCATCATATGTCCGTTCACCTGCTTGCTTTAGCAGAACATCCTCTCTCCCTTGTCTGCTTCAGCAAACATTTCTTCAGGAATCTGCATTAACCTTTCACTCCTGTGTCCACTTTAATGAAATGTTCCTTCATGTGTTTGCCCCAGCAAAACACCATCCAACTGACTTTCTAAAAAACCCTTAAGTTTCCACTTCAACAAGCAAAGGATATTCTGAGATTTTATAACACTCTCCGCTTCTATCTACATGTATGCATGATAATTTGCAGCATGTAATGTTGTCACTTCTCACACTCTTAAAATAGTACTATTAAGGTCAGGATTCCCTTATCCTAATGAGGAATCTTGAAAATGACATGCCCCACCCATAATCCCAAATAAGGATCCATTCTTCAGTCATACAAAAGCAGCTGTTACCAAAGATCTGTGCTACCAATGACCATGATCTTCTTTCCAGAGAACACACAGAAATACCTTTAAATGAGTGATGAGGATAAGGGAAAAATTGAACCTTTACAAGCTGTTTAAAAATTCTAACATCTTCTCACTTAATCTATCCTACCCCAGAATATCATCCCTAGATTCAGTTAATAATTTAAAAGTAGCATGAATTAGCTTCAGTATTTATACTCACTTTTCATATTTTCATAAGTAAGATGCTATCAATCACACACAGGGCAGGTAGCTTATCTTCATAATTGATCTAAGAGACTTGGGAGCTAGTCATCATCCTGAAATATTGGCTTCTTCTCACATTTTGCCATTCCTCAGTTTCTTCTATGTTAGTTTCCTCTTTTTAATGCTTCCCCTTAAACTTCAAATGTAATTCCTCCCTTCCTTTGACATGAAAATAACATGTCTATGTATGTAAGTCAACTTTTACAAACTGACAAACCAGGCTCATTCACTCTATTTTTTCCTCTTAAGATTAACAGAGAAACTCTGTCACATTTGACATAATGGGAGGTCTAGATGTTTAATATGGATTCTTCATAATTTCCTTTGCATATCAGAGTTGAGGGTAGAGTGAGATGATGTGTAGAACAAAACAAAAAATTAAAACAGTTATATATTTAATTGAGAATTAGATTCCTATATCTGTAAAATTAAGTAGGAGCCTTAGCAACTTCTTTCCACTGTATGCACCAGATAAATGAAATCTTGAGGTTAGAATTTAAAGATGGCCAATATTTTTTTTTTGTGGTTTAGACTTTGCAAAAAGATTTACCTACTCTAGCCTTTAGAGAGAGAAAGAAAGCTCTTTGTTTTGAAATAGAATGAATGGGGATTCTTGAGATTTAGGTCACTAGATTTATCAATACTATTTTTTAGATAATTTTTGCCAAATCAACAAATTCCCTCCAATTCATTTGTGTCACAGAAATAGGACATGTGGTTTTATGAGAGATCCATAGGAATTCACATTCAGATACAATAGTTTACTAAACACAGATATGGTATCAATTAGCATTTTAAAATGTTGAGTCATTGCTTTTTTGATGTAAGAACATCAGACATATTACATGATACACAAAGAAACTACTAATTTCTAAAATAAAATAAAATTTAAAAGAGCTTAATCTTTTCTTAAAAAAGAAATTCAAGTCAGTTCTACATAAAGAAAGTGTGAGAGAAAAATAGGTTTCCTTCAGTGGAAATCTTAGGTAGAAAAGGAACAGTTCTTATATTGGAGCATGTTGTAGTGATTATTGACTGTCAACTTGACAGTCTAGAATCATTTAGAAGACAAATGTCTGGACATATTAGCTTAAGAATGTCTAGATTGACTATGTTGAAGAAGAGTTCCCCTGTGGTTCTAAGCAATCACTAGGTTGTGCATGAAAGGATGATTACAATTTAACCATGGCTTATCTCCTGATACTCACATTGAACTTCAATCTGCAGTAAGTAATGTTGAATGTATAGAAACTTACCTGCACTTTATGGATAGCACTAGTGGGACATGATTAGGACTTGCCCTTGATAACGTTCTTGGGTAGAGTTTCCAGCATTGAAACCTATCTCACCATAGGACACTAGAGTCCTTGAATCACTCTGCTAGCAAGAAGGTTATCATTAGTGGTGTCTCCTCCATAAATATGAGCTAAAATAAAACTCCTTAATTTTGTCAGTTTGTGGTAACTGTGTTCTTGATGACAGTTATTGGCTTAGATGGGGAAAACAATGTAATAAATGTAATCTGATTCTATATAATCCACAGCTAGAACACAGGCTCATTAGGTTTTTAGTGTTTGGTAGGAATGTCCTTTGTGTAGTGTAACTGCCATGTGAAGTCCTGCATGGTGCTGACATTTATCTCTGAAAGTGGTGCTTCTGCCTTCCCTTTCAACAAAGAAACTGTTTGGTACCAAATGAATGAATTATGCCTTTTCTATGTGATAAGCAGAACAAGTGAGACTGTAGTAATTACCACAGGAATTATTTGCTTTTGTAACACAATTAGGGACAATTATATCATAAAAATAATGGGAAATTAACCAGAACTAAGACGCTGTCTTCAGCTTCACCATCAGCCTGGTAAATACCATTCTGTGTGTGAGCCTATGAGCACTCCAGTCAGTCATTTTTTTGTATCATCTTTAATCTCTTATTCAGTCACATCCTCAGTTACTCATAGTGTGGATAATTACTGTTTAAAAAGGAGTCTGTAGACTATTTTGTTGGTATAATTTATTGATTTAAATACTTTATATGTAACAGTTTGAACTTTTAAGGTAAATAATGCATGATTTAAGCAGCTCTGTAATAAGTCATGTAAATATAACACACAACTTTTATTTCCACTTTGATTTAGAAGAAACCCAAGTGCCCATAAATCATTTTTCCATGTACAAAATCACCTCATTCTGTGGTCTGCATGTAACAATGACTACTGCTTCATGAAACAGAATATATACATTGTGCATAAGTTAGGATAATTACAAGTAAAATAAGCAAACAGGTAAAAAGTCATGCTACATAAAAAAACAAAGAATTATGGTGTTTATATTTTTAAAAATATTTCCACCCATTTACTGGTATTATTCTTAAAATTCTAGTGAAATGAGGCATATTTGATCATTTTAATCATATTTTTCTCAAAACCTGTACTACTAGGTAAAAGAAAATATTTTTAAAAATAATTTGAACCACAAAATGAAACTTTAAAAAGTTTATGACACAGGATTAACAGTGCATTAATTAAAAATTAAAAATGAAAAAATAGCTTGGCCTTTCAAAATATATGTAATTAACCATGCCTTAAATATATTTACTTGGTATTTGATGATATTATAGTCTATGTTTGGGATAACTACATTTATTTTTAAAAGAAAGGATCACAAAGTATAATCTGTTAGTAAAATAGTATATATATATAATATTATTCACAACAAGCCAAGCCAAAATGTAGACTCATCAGATTGCAGGAAATAGACCAAACTGTTAAAATAACTCAGTTATCTAAGTAAAAACTACCTCATGCAGAGGACACTATTGAAAGCCTAGCACATTATAATTATGTATTTATGTTAGCATGAGGAACCTAGTTATTCCTAAACCGTGCTAAATGTTTGCTCTGTTGATCTTATGCACTTGAAAGAGCAGTGTAAGTTTGAGATTTAAAGTAGTGCTTGGGAATTGGGACCCTTTGGTACATTGTCATAGTTAACTCACAGTTAAACAGTCTGAATTCAGGTAGGTTCATTTTGGAAGGAGGAATGATATGTATTTCTGAATGCACTTAATTGGCTTGCTTTCAAAGAGTAATTAGAAAAGTTAATCAGTTGATTACTGAAGGTATAATGTAGGTGTCAGAAGCTATTAAAATAATTGTACATTTTCAAAGACAAACTTTAAATAATATTTTCTTTTTCTTTTCTAAGGGAAATAAATTGTTCATTCAATTTAAATTAAAAGAAAGAAAGAAAGAAAGAAAGAAAGAAAGAAAGAAGGAAGGAAGGAAGGAAGGAAGGAAGGAAGGAAGGAAGGAAGGAAGGAAGGAACATTTCTCTTCCAGGACTATTTTCCCATCAATTCTTCTGAATTTTCTCACATCCTGACCAGCTGTAACAGCAGGACTAGATGTCCTAATAAAGTAGTGGTTGCTCTAAAGTCTGTGGCCAGTAGCATGTACATTTTGGACAATGGAATCTTAGAAATTGATCTTCAGTAGGAAGTAAAAACCACAGAGAGACAAAAAAGGTACCTTGGCTCACAGCTTAATTTCTCCTTTCATTATCTATATTTTTACAATTTAAAAATCACTTTTAAATTATTTCTGTAATTAAATAAAATTGATAAGGATATTTAAAGTTTATTTTAATATTTATTTTAATTAAAGTTATTAATTTATTCACCCGATTAAGTCTTAAGATTGGCTATACTTAGTTAGGAAAATCATAAGAAAACACAGCCAGTGTTCACTTAAGTTTCAATTTAGATGGTAAATATTCACCTATCTCAGAAATTAAGAGTAAAGAATGGGATAAATAGAAGATGACAAAGGAATGTGTTGCTGTTTGGGGGTGTTTGTTTGGAACTTATATACTTCTTCATTTCTTTGATATGAGTTTCAGACTTTTGACACATAACAAAGAATATAATTAAAAATCAGAACTGAAAAGTAAAAGGTTGAAGTGAGGAGGGTAGTTCCCAGATGGGGCACTTGTCTAGCATGCACAAGGGCTCTTATTACATCTCCAGATCAGAAATACCATGTATACAATGTTGAATTTGAAAATATATCTTTCTAAAGAGAAAAAAATAATAATACTAATATACCACTAGAGAATACAAACAAAGATATTCTGTGGATGTTTGAATATAATATTTATACCGTAACATAACATATAAGACAACATTTCAAATGGAGAAAATTAAAATGATTAGATGTATTTCCTAAAATTCCATTTTTGCCTTCATTTTTAGTACACTTAAGATATTTGAATTATTTTCTGTTACAAATCAAATACTTTGCTAGACATTATCTAATTTTCCCTGAAAAGTAAATGGCTTTGGATTGAGATATATAAATCCTTTGTTATAACAATATGAAATATCAAAATTAGGTCTTTTGTATTGCAAACCATGGAAATTCATTAATTCTAGCAAATAAGTCAAAACTGTGCTTAAAAAGTTACATGAAAATGTGTTAAAATATTAAAGGGATAGAGCTAAGAAACATGGAGAATGCTACTTATTGCTTCCTCAGCAGGATAGATATAAATTCTATGTTGAATGTTGTCAGACACTCCAAGATCTAGAAACACTATAACAGAACTCTCTGACTCATGTAACAGTACCCAAGAAGTTTGGTAGTGTATCCCTTACACCTAAAGGTCCAGTAAAATCAACTTGCATTTAATGTACCTATGATTCTAAAAGCAGATTTGAGAAAAGGCTTTTCTATCTCAATCTTTAACAGTGTGATTCTCAAATCTAATGAAAAAGTAGAGATTAAGCTAGAAGAGGATTCTCTAAATGAAGACTTGCAGGGGGCAATGGGCAGGAGCTTTAAAATGTTGATTCTGATACTTCCCAGGAGAGAGCAAAGAAGTTTACATAGATCCACTTTCTCTTGTATGACAAAGCCTTCAGCAGTCAAGATCCAAATTCAGTCACTTCTCTTTTTAAATGATCTCTACTATGTTCCAACTTTTACCTCCTTACCTCACAGGTCTATAATATTCAGTCATGTGAATGTGAAAAAGAAAAGCCTCAGCTCAAAGAGTAAAACAATATTGCCATGCGCTTTATAAGAGCTGTTAAGAAATAGAGACAGAAAAGACAGAATAAAGTGAAATAGGAAAGAATAGAAGGAAGGACTGGAGTTAGAAAGGAGAGAGGTACATTCAGGAGTTTAAAATGCGAATGTATTTAAAGACCTGATTAGTTTGCCCTACACAATCTCTTTGTGCACAATGCATTCGTTAGACTTTTATTGAGACTTATTTAGAAATGATACCAGATCTATCATATTTAAGATGCAACTGCAGCTCATACAGATGATATTTGAATTCCTACCTGGTTTCTCATTAGCATAAAGGTCATACAACAGCTTAACTTGTCACATAGCAAATACTGATTGAAGACATAGTGCTAAATTTTCCAAACAGAAGCAAATTCTGCTTTGGTAGATATATATGATGAAGATTTTTTTTTTGTCATTGTTCCTTTAAATAGTCATTCTAATTATCAGTTTTTTTAAGTTTTTTATTTGTTTTCTAAAGCTTTGACATGCTGAATTTTATTTGGTGTACCTATCATTCAGTATTATTTCATCACAGTTTGTTGAATACAAACACTATGATTAAAAAAAAATCTTTAATGACATATCCATATCAATATCTTGAGCTTTCTCTTAGGTTAACAAAGATGGACTACAGACATAATTTTCATCTAAGTAAATAACGTAAGTAAAAGCATCCCTATAGGCTTTTTCTTACTTGTTCTTTCCCTCCAGCTGACTCCACCTAAATATTTCTTATATGCTCATAAATTAGAAAAACTGTTATGGCCAGATAATAATTTGTATTTCATAGTCAGTAAAAAAAAATTTTAAGAATCAAAAGAATAAGCAAGAGGTAACTATTATTTCAGGTCAGGAAGTTACACAAGAAATAAATTTTGCAAGTGATGCTGACACATCTGAAATTAATAAAAATAGTAGGCCTGATAATCATGGCTGCTATCTACTCATCATTATTCTTACACAAATGTTCAAGACTGTTTCTAAAATTCCCACAGAATTGCTTTAGCTAATTCTAAATTCCTGTACATTATCTAGACCACTGAGGTGCTTTCCTAGATGCCTTAATATGAAGGAGTCTGAACACACTACCTTTGGCTTTTATATTGAGCTCTGTAATAGTTTAATATTTTAAGCATGAGAATTTTGTTCAACAAGAGAAATATGGTTCAATGCCATCATTTAAAGTTCTTATTTATAACAACTCTATAACCTTGTTTAGTAACATAGAAAACTTGGAAAAATAACAAGCACTGAACTATTATTAATTCATGATTAAGTGATATCACCAGAGGATAAAGCCTGAAAGGACTAAGCCACAGAATTAGTTTCTCATTGCTAAAGCTCTTGAGGCATTTTATGAAATACGTTTTCAAACCCTATCAACTTTTATATACAAGTGAACTGACACAGTGAGGGAACTTATTTCTCCTAAATGCATTCTGCATGAGATATTCAGTTACAAGTAAGTGAGAAATCTCTGAGTGATAATGACAGAGTATCCATTTGCATTCAATGTTAGAAGGCAGAGAGAACACCTTCATTTCTCCCCTAAGCACTATCAAATGGTCTTGGGTTCTCTTCTTATCTCTAGCTCTCTGGGGCTTCCTAGAAGAAAAGGGCAATCTTGAGTAAACCTAGGCCATTTTTTCTCTCAGAAGCTGAGTACTTGCTTTGTTAGTAGAGTGCAAATTGAGAAAATATGAATTATGGAATATGGAATGACCTTAAAAAATGATGGCACAAGCTTTTAGGACATAAAATGTTTTCCAGACTTTGTGATTCAAGTTCACAATAAGAAAAACATATCATTCCAAGTTCAATGGTTGGGAGAGTGTAAAGTACAAAACCATTTTCTTAGTAATGTCATATCAGTCAAACATGTATGGAGAAAGATGAATATGCTGTGTTTAATCCTCTGCACACTGACTATCTGTTCTGTGCTAATTTCAGTGGGCTTCTCTGTAACATAAGGCAGAGCCAATGTTTGAACCTCTGTTTTGTAGATCCGATGTCCTGGCACTTCCACTTACCTTTGTCACTATAGCCCAGAATCATTTTATCTACCACCTTCAGAGACTTGCTATTTATGGTTCTGTGAGCTTCTAATTGAAGTTTTACTGAACCTTACAGCTACTGCTACCCTGACACTACCTCATCAGAGGACTGGGAATGGCTAGTTTGGAATTTTTTTCTCTCAAACAAACCAAACCAAACCAAAACAAACCAAAACAAACCAAACCAAAACAAAACAAAATGACCAAAACAAGAAAACAAACAAAAACACAAAAGTAATACATAGCAAAAGGGTTCTCTAGCATTCATTAAATCAAATGTGTATACTATAGAAACTCCAGACTCTTTAAGACTCTTCTAACAGTCTCTATTACTTTAGAAATCTCTTTGCTCTTTTATCTTAAATCTTTCAGGAGCTTATAAAGCTAAGACTCACATATATTTTATCAAAGTTCACTTCCTCAATCAGCTCTTCGAACTTACACTTTACTTCCATCTTTGTTGCTTGCTGTAATAAACTACATAGATCCAAGAATTTGAGCAACTTTACAAATAGTACATAAATGTCTTTGAGAGCAATAGAAATTATAGTAATATAGATAGTTGTATATTACACCAGACATACTCTGATGTAAACACATTAGCTACATGTCCGCAAATTAGTGAGTTTTGAGATTGATTTGTGAACTATTTGATCAGTTTTTAAA
The DNA here is from genome assembly GCA_902729485.2 of Mus minutoides. NCBI lineage: Eukaryota > Metazoa > Chordata > Mammalia > Rodentia > Muridae > Mus > Mus minutoides. The sequence continues at coordinate 139,371 of LR753733.1, read as the reverse complement.
TATGATTTATCCTTTGCTGTTCATTTTCCTGTGAAACAACAAATAGCTTTAAAAATTCCAAACAACCTGTATTATTGCTAGTGGAAACCATGTCTCCATTTCTCCAAAGGCTTGGTGAAATGCACACATGTGCATTATATATGGCATCACTACCGTGGCTTAAATTATTGCTTAAAAGATTGTTATAAGTATTGCTAAGAAATTGCTTTGAGAGAAATATGTAATATACATAGTGAAATGAGGCATTAAGCATTGACTTTGCATCTTTTTATAACATAGATCACAGCATTCTGAAGGTAGACTGTCATTTCAATACTTACTTATGTCCTAAACTTACTTTCTGTTACTTCAGTGGTGAGGGCCAACAAGTGTATGCACAGCTTTACCAGTAACCAAGAATATAGCTAGTATGCCTAATAGTCCTATACTGAGCAATATTCATCCCTCATGCTAATCAGTGTTGGCTTCTATCACTAATAAGTTTGAAGATTCATGTTTTCAAAGCATAATAAGCATTTGAAACCAAAGCTAAAATTAAAATTTATGACAGAAACAATGATAAGAAACCCAGAGTACTTAAATATTCAAAATTAAATAAAATAATATATTTCTATCTTAGTCAACTTGTATTACCTTTGAGTCATTGAGATTGCAAGCATGTTCTTCCACAATCTCCACATCTGGCTGTATGTAGTGTTAATGAGGGTAGTTTCTTAAACTCATTCCTGGGTCCTACCTCTGCCATATTCCAAAGAATATTTCCAATAATTCCCATTCCTAAAATTTCCTAAGTTATTATTATGCAGCTAGTGAAATTCTTTTAAGCAGACCAAGTAAATCATTAAACTAGGACAGTGGGGGAGAGCAATGAAGTACTTGACTGAAAGTATTTTAGGGATAAATAACATATCAGAACAAAGACAAACTACTTATGCACATTCTCAAGTCCTTCTCAAATGACCTTCTTTTACAACCAATAACCACATGCAAGTGTGCACACGTGCACACACACACGAGATTCATTACTTTATAAGACCAGATGTGGTCAGTTTCTTTTTTCAGTGAAAAGAAAGGGAGAACAAAGATGGCAGAACACACACGTGCACACACACACGAGATTCATTACTTTATAAGACCAGATGTGGTCAGTTTTTTTTTTCAGTGAAAAGAAAGGGAGAACAAAGATGGCAGAACACTAGTAGTTTTTTAATCAAGTGTGATGAAGGACTATTGCACACTATCTCAACAGTTTCTAATGATTATGTTAATTTATATAGAGTATCAGAAGTTTTTCATTCACCTCTGTGAGGATTATGATCTGCGGCAACAACTAAGGACATTTTATTTACTTAAAATGAATTTTGTTTCAGCATGTTTACATAACTTATATGTGTATTAAATCTGGTTCAGAAGTAAAGAAGAAATGATGTTTTTGGAGGCTGGGCTTGAGAGGTTGAGATAATATCTGTTGAGCACACAGAAGGTGAGGAAGGGATAATCAATGTCTTACTAAAAAAAAAAATAACAGTACAGAAACCTTTGTCACTATTTACATTCTACGCTATACATATACAACACCCATTTCATCCAGTGGCAAACTGAAGAAACTGTCAATGTTGATGGTCATAATCTCCAAGTCCATATTAACACTGCACACCTGTAGACCCACTTTTCAGCCAGCAGAAACACTGCTCTGTCCTGAACAGAGTTGGATGGTTTTGTAAATGGCTTTGCCTTTTGTTTCTGTTTACTTTTGCTTTATTGGTAGAACTCTCTGGAAAAATTTACAAGTTTTAAAGCATTGCTGCAATTGAGAATTAGATTTTGTTTAACTCATCAGTGTATTTTTTTTTTCTTAAAGAGACACAAACTTTCACACTTCTGAACATGTATCTCTCTATCTTGATGTCATGGTCATTACACAAGAGAGAAAAGTTTGAGACTGTAAGAGCTAATGTGTGCTGGATCCACTGACTAACTCTCCAGTTTTATATACCAGATTTAGTGTTAGAAACATGGGTCACAGCTTACTGGACTCCACATAAAATATGGGATTAGAAGAGATACCCCAACTAGTCTAAAATACAATAGGAGATATGCATACAGAGGTAGATTTTAGAAAGCTGGGTCATAGATAACCTTCACAAGATGACAAATCTGAAAGTCCCAATCATGTTTCTCAGACATGGTACTTTTTGTTTGTGGACACCATTGCCTATTTACTAAAGTCCATAAGATTGCTTTTATACAAATATATGAAGATTATACCTATGCTAGATTATTGATTTATTTGAAGATGACAATATTCTCCTCATCAAATGATCTTTCTGTCAGTGGTAAATGTTAGTAATAATGTCTAGTTGCAAAGTTCCTTTCCTAAATTAATTACCTGATCCAATATTCAGAAAGGGAAGTTATTCATGCCATGTTAGATTTGAAGTCATTCATTTTACAGTGAGCTAAACATATTACACCAATTTGCAATCACTTGGTTTCTATGGATACTTTCCTAAATTCCTTTCAACCTGACACACTAAAAGGTATACCGTACCTACATGTTGTTAAATATATGAAAGTAATAGACAGCTATTAATCAATAGAATCAAAATACTGTCTCATATTTGCAGCCAAGTTTTCTAAGATAGAACATATGAACTTTGCTTTGTAGAAAAAATGGAAATATAAAGTCCATAGCTTCTCCCTTCTACAAATGCAGACAATGGAACTTTTTTTTTTTTTAGAGTTCCTTACAAGCACATATAGCAACAAAGAATGTAACTATGATGCTCATTTGAAACAGTCTGGAAAACTTATAAGATATTATATTACTTCCTCAGACTGTCTTCAGAAATATAGATTATAGTGATTGAAGAATATAATTTCCTGTCAGGGATATATAATAAATTTCTGCAATGTTCTTTAAAATGTCATTTCTGACAGTGTAACAGCTCTTTCCTAACTATGAAAATAATGTAACCAAATACAGAGTTTGTGATGCTTTTAAAACTGAGAATAAATGAGCAAATTGTCTTCTTGAGCTTTATTTAATTGTTTATTTATTAATAGTTTAATCACTGAATAATAGAGTGGATTTCAAATATTAGGTTTTAAAAGATATTAGTGTGTAGGTGTGCATGTACATTTTTCACAAATTTTCTTAAATACAGAGAATATATTGCATGGTTCCTGGGAAATATTCTTTCAAACCTATGGTTATAGAACTTGTTTATTGAGTGTAAAATAATTTAATATATCATAATAAACATAGTTACTGCAAATAATAGATATAAATGACTATGGTGAGCATGGCTGTTTCCTCATGTTCTTCAATAGTAAGAGACTATCAACTTTCATCAGGCATTTTCATCAGTAGTAGAACATGACTACTTTGTGTTTCTCTATCTACTCTCCCTATACTCCCCATCCTTCTCTACTATGAAGGAGGTATGCTAATACTCAAGTTTCTTGAAATTTATTTGTTATTATTCTATTGAGGTTACATTGTCCTCAGGCTACAAAGCTGCACAGGCATACCCTGGCCCTTTATCTGTATGGTGTAAAAAACAGAACTATGCTTGGCAGAAAGGGGACAGGTGACAGCATAGAATCTGCAAAATATGTATCTTGTTTCTCCATGTAAAGTATGCTAAATTGGTATCTCAATTATACCAGGGTGGCAATACAGCTAAAGTTATAAAAAGATCATGAATAGAACAAGTGCTTTGCCTAATTTAAATGTTTCCAAGTCACATAGAGAATAATGATTAACAATCACAGACGACTTTGGGAATTAACATATAGCAATATTTTAGAATGTTTACTGCAGGCCCAAATTCCTGACAAAAAGTATATTGTGTCCAGTAAACACACCTATCATTGAGTATACATACTGGATACTTGAGTAAGAAGTAAAGATCGATCCTAATATTTCAAAACAGCAAATGCTTCCAGATCACTAAACTCCTTAGACATTTAGGTTTTATATGTGGTTCCAAATATGAAAATTCTTGCACACTGTGCACTCCTAATTTCAGTGTGAGCCTGTAAAGAGTATTTTCATGCAGTGTTGGTTATTGATAGCAGTCTTTAATTTAGTAGAGCATGCAATGGAATGCTATCTATGTATACATGGTGTTTGTGGAATCTGGAGGTTAGACCTACACCAGTATTCATGAACAATTTGCTACTTTAGAGCCTGTATCAACAAAACCTCCAAAAAATATGCTTTTTAGAATCCAAAAGGCATGAAATAGAGCTTTTCTTTGCTTTGTTGTTAGGCAATAGGAAACAACATTTTTGGCAAAATTGCCTGACAGATATTTGTCAGTAACTCTGATATCAGAATTTTCTTTAGAGTAAGACAGTCAGTTCTTTGAAGGCATAGGTCAGAGACAGGAAGGGCAGCTATTAATACATCATTTTGAGAGATGATATTGATTATGGAGCCACTTAAGATTGCATATACCATTACATTGGTAAGTTTTAATGTAAAAAAGGGCCTAGTTTTGCAAAGTGTTTTGTTTTAACTTGCATGTGTTTAGATTAAAAAAAAAAAATCTTTCCTGAATCTTAGTTACAGGTTTACCTTCTACTAGAACATTCCATTTCCTCTGGATCCAAGCTACATTAAATAAATCTAAAAGGTATGTTTACTAAGCAGACACATGTTTCCTCAACAGCTGATATCCTTAGTCATACATATTCCCAGTTCAAGCACTAATCTCTCTAAATAAGTGAAACTGTATTAGATTAGTAGGTTAGCATCACAAAATCTACCCACAAAGCACCAGCACATTCTAAATATTTAATCATGTGTGGGAAATGCAATTATCTAGAAGAAGATATAGTTATAGATATATAAAAATAGGTAATATCCCTAAAATATTTTGCTGATTTATAGTTCTTTTGCTCGGAAGTTTAACCACACTGCCATAATATATGTATGAGATGTCTATTCAGGAAAAGAAAATTAGAGAATATTTCTTACCTATTAGTTCACTAAATGTAGGAATACATATTTAAAACTGGCTTTCAAAAGTGGTATAAATGTATAGGGAAAGATACCTGCATGGCTGACAAACAAGAAACCATGGGCTCTATTGATTGGTTACTTTTGATTGCCTGTACTTGTAAATAAAATATCCATTACCAGAAATACTCATATGGATGGAAACATTTTACTTTTCCCCCCACACCATTCAGCTTTTTGTTTTTAGTTGACATCAGTCATTTACCATTTCGAGGATTATTGCCTGACATTAACACAAAACCTACTCTATGTTATTACAGAGCATTGGAAGAGAAATAGTTTCTTCCCCTCCTCATCAGGACCCATGATCTGGGCTTGTGCTTTTTGGAGGAGTCTTTGATCTGCAGCAAGTCTCAGAGGCTTGTTTCCCGGAGGAACATTGTACCAATATTGTAGGAAACCTTTTTTATTCTCGATGAAGATAGAGATGGCTTTGGTGGCTTTGGGTCAGTCCTTAACTCCAGGAAATAGCAGACCCCAGGAATTTCCTTTGGAAAGTTGTCTGGAAGTTCTTCTCGAGAACGAGGAATAAATGTGAAACTGTCTTCTCGTTTTAGTAATCTAAGAAAAAAATGTAAATAATGTGAATAAAACAGCAGAAGAAAAGGGACTACATGAACAGAAAATCTAAGGGTTTAGGTAGCTGTTCTTTAACTACACTCAAGCTAACTCTCTATGTCTTTGAATATGTGATTGTCACATGACTTCAAATATTAGAAAGTGCTATGATATGGAAGAGATTGCTTCATGTTATAACAATTGTATAAAAGCCCAATATGGCATTTGAAATATGTCATCAAGTCTGGTTTTTCTAAATAGGAGTTTCTGAAAAATTTAAGTTCAAATTTAATTTTTCCAAAATAAAAGCCTAAGAAAATTGCAAAACGTGGGGCCTTATTTCAAATGTGTAGGACCTAGTTTGTCTGTTTTGAAAACTTGCCTAAGTTCTAGATTTTTTAAAATATTTTATGGATTCTGAATATGCATTGAGTATGTGTCTTGTGTATTGGATATGTAAACAAGTTCTATCAAAGTAATGACTTCAAGTATCCATGATATTTGGCAACAAATTTCTAGCAACACATGGTTTCTAATCAAATATAGTCAAATATTTTGGTTCATGTTTTTATGCCTCATTCAGAGACTCCTTTTCAGAATAAGAACACTAGACTAGATTTATTCTTTAAATTTATTAAATTCCATGCAAAGTTATGCTTGATATTCATATATGAAAACACCAGCCAGCAGCTCAATTTAATTCAACAATTCACGAATGATGGGATACTGTCTAAATAACTCCCTGTCCAAATTCCCATGAATACAAGCTAGGCAATTTACAGTTTTGTCAATAGAAATGAAAATGGAAAGATAAATAATAAGGAACAGGAAATCCTCCAGAAACAATTAGAAATAAAGTATAGTGAAACAGAATAGATATTGTAAAAACAAAAACAAACAAACAAACAACAAACAAACAAAAGCCCACTTAATACCAAAATGAATGAAAGAAATCCCAGAAGACGAAAATGAGAAAAGAGAGAGCCATATTGTATTTTATATTTGAGAAGTTACTTTAAGAGGAATCATGCAGTGGGTATGGAGGGTGAAAGTCAGAAACAACATTATGAGCTAAACAAATGAGTTTCAGGCCATTTGATGGACAGCATTACAGAATACATTGGCAGGGAAAGTTAGAGGGAAGGTCATATATTAGGATACATTTTGAAATCATAAACAAAGAGTTTAGATTTTTTGCAAGATATTATAGAAGTAAAAGTGATCAATTTTTCATAAAGACTACACATCTTCATAAATCAGTTTAGTGCTAACTGAAGCTCCATGATATCATGTAGGATATGCCAGGGAAAAAGAATCATTTTCAAATGTCCCTACCAGGTAAAATTATTATCTAAAAATGACAGTTAGTAATACTAATTATTATTACATTGGGAGAAGCCTAAATGTCAGTCCATAATTGTAGGATTTTGCTTGTGAAATGATAAAAGAGCACTTTGATTATGAATTAAAATATAATATAATGGTTCTATACATTCAAGAAGAGAGGCTCATTCTAATATTTTAAAATTCTATAAAGAACCTGTCCTATTTGATTCATACATATCATAATCCCAAAGATGAACATACTCCTATCTGTTAAGTTTATGGAGAGTGGAAGTGAGTTCAGAGGTAGAGCCATGTGCTTAAGAAAGCAACAGGGCCTGTATGGCCTGCTCAGTATGTGTAAAGCTGAGTTGGATTGAAGCTGACAAGGCGAACTTGTAAGTAAGATGACTCTCCACAACAAAACAGTAAAATTGAGATATGGTGCAGGCATTGTTGACAGTCAGCCACTGCTTTGCATTTGCTTAGATGTTCACTTACATACAGTAATGTCTAATCAGTTACTTCAGAAGTAACACATTTAAAAATCCTGAATTAGTTACCTGGTTTAGCAGTGAATCCCCAAATGATTTTATTAAGCTCAAGTAGAGCAGGCATTGTTTTTATTGTATATCAACCAGGGACATGAATCATTCTATACTGATGTTCCGCTTATAACAAAGATGCCTCTGAACATAGGAAAGTGGGGATACTGTGGGTAAGCTAACAGAATTAAGAGAAAAATAGTAATAGAAATAGAGGCAATTTATAGAAATATATGATATGATGTATCTGTCATTCAAATAAATCATAAATATGCAAGATTAAGAAAGTTAAAGTATGGGAATTTTAGAATAAGAATCAAAAACTACATAAAGTACACTACCACCAACTGAAATATTCAATCAAAAACTCTGTCCTTTCCAAATGTACTATAAGCCCCGAATCAACAATTAGGGGTTGTGACTGCTTCTTTACACTGCCTAGAGTTTGCCTCATCATGCTCTTCGCATCTTGCTATTATTTATATTTTATGATAATGGAGAACAAAAACAGCTTATCTATGAAACTACATCTAAGATACAAAAATGAGAGGGCAACAGCTGTTCCAGATGTGGGGACTTTTACATTATTCACTGGATTTTCTTTGGGAAGCAATTCTTGAGGACAACACATTGCTCTCTTGACATTTTAAGTACATATCATATACTATTGTAGAAATCATAGAGGCAGCAGCTTTTGGGGGGGGGCGTTATTCTTGTCCAAGTAAACAACTTGTTATCAACAAGTGATCACAGTTTTAAATTTTGATAATGAAAACCTTGGCACATAAAGTTAACCTGATTCAATCTTCCATGAGAGCCAGGACTTAAGTCTTAGAGTGACTCCCAACACAACATTCTGGATGACTTACTAGGGTATCTGTGGAAGAGGTCAGCAATGTTTCACTCAGTGTGCCTGGCTATGTTATTTCTCATGCTACTAAATAAATGATCAAATATGTGTACAGGAATTAGGAATTTAAACAGATCATGCAAAAAGCTCTTATTCACCTTGAAATACTATACCCACATGCCTAGAACAGATTCTGAAACACTTCCTAACAATCCGTTTCTTCAGCACATTAAGATTGATAGGGAAACATATACTCTACATAAATCTAAACAAATCACAGATGTTTGATGGACAAAAGGAAACTTTCAGAAACACATTTAATAAGTATTTGGAAACTGAACACATTCTGATTTATATGCATATCAGTGTTCCTCCTGTCAAGAGTTTTGCTTGCATTTTTTAAGAAGATTTTTGAAATCCATTGCTATTTTAGATCAGCATATGATACCAAGACAGCTCCCTAACTACTGAAGAAATGAAGCTGATCTCTTCCTCTCTTAGATCTTGCTTTCGTGCTTTCTCCCATAATTGGCCCAAGTTTTACTCCATTGTGTATCCTCTTTTTGGAACAGGGTTTGAAGCTTATACTGATGTAAATGGTCTGAAAGAAATTTACACTTTGATACAAGATTCAGGGTATTATTTTTGTATTTTTTAATTTATTTCATTAGTATTTTCTTCACTTATATTTCAAATGTTATCCCCTTCCCAGGTTTCCCCTCCAAAAACCCTCTATCCCCTCCCTCCTCCCCCTACTTACCAACTCACTCACTCCCACTTCCTGGCCCAGGCATTCCCCTATACTGGGGCAAAGAACCTTCACAGGACCAAGGGCCTCTCTTCTCATTGATGACCAACTAGGACATCTTCTGCTACATGCTAAACAACCTCTGTCATGCAGCTATTATTTTTTAAAAAAGGGATAGACTCACAATGAGGAATTTCAAGAATCCTATTATTGTATATTCTACCTTCTTCAAATTGTAAGTAGCATACATAACTTACAGATTGAATGTCCATAGGGCAGGGGCAAGAATTTAGTCTTCATTCCACTATGCATTTTATCTCAACTGTATCTTTGTATTTACTTGTTAATTAAGGAAAACATTGTGACTCCTTGCTACGTACACATCTCATAATGCTTTAAGACCATGGACTCAAGAAAATTGAATAACTGCCATTCTCAAGACTTCAAACTTAGAATTATCCAGTTTTCAGAGCAGGGAGGTCATCAGGAAGCTAGCTATCAGAGGTTGTATCTGCTTTCTATGACTCAATATCTAGTTACCTCTGATTATATCATGACTTAGAAGCCAACTTAGAGGGCATTAGAAGGAACTTTGATTTTTGTTGTTGTTGTTGAGAATATCTTTCTGTATAACAGTTATCTCATTGGCTGGGTTAAACCCATGGACAAAACATGAATCTAGTTATAAATTCTAAATGAGGCCAATGATTATATGGATATGCCCAAAGTGTAAACTTTTAAAATGTTCACATAAAATTAGAAAAAAAATTTAAATTTATTTCAACAACTAGAAAAATCTGTGCAACATACAAGGCTGGGTCTTTTCTTCTAACATCTCACTAAAGGTTTTTAGGGAATGTGGATATTAAGGAATAAACCAGTGGCTCTACTCATGCTAAACAACCTCTGTCATTGAGTTAGATGTCATATGCCTAGGGTTTGTGAGATAGAATCTTACTGGGCAGCCGAGGGTGGGCTTGAATTTTCATCCTTGTACCTCTATTTTTCAAGTGATCGGTTATCAGTCAGCAGCACCATGCTTGGCTATAAGACAGTGGATTTAAAGCCCAAGCAGGAGGCAGTAGAAGAATACAATTGGCATAGCTGAGGACTAGAAAGAAGATTTGGATAGTGATCTTTCATAGCTGTTAAGTGAAATATTCCTGCTTCGTTCTACTTTCTACTTGATTCGTTTGATTAGACATCTTTTAGAGAAATTCTCTTCAATATTTAACTGTTCAGAATTGGATGCTACACTGTTTATTAATCTAGTAGGTTTGAGATTGATCCTAGATTTTCTCATCTTTATTTTCTGTTTCTATATCATGAAGATTAATAACCATGTATCTCTAAGAACAGTTTTACTACAGTGGCCACTAGTGAATCTTTTTACATAACAGGATACACTTTTGTTTGTTCTTTCATTTATTTCTTAATCTTTACTCTTTGTTTCAGTTTTGTGGGGTTTAACTTAGTCAGGTGTTAGATTAGGTAAATTGATTCTCCAATTTATTTTTCTTCCTTTACAATTAAACTATTTTCTGGAAGATTGCTTCCATCACTATATGCTGGAAAATTCCACATATCGTATTTTATTTTCTAGGGAATTATTCTTATATGATTATTTCATTCTTAATTATGTTGTATTTTTACTATCTTAAACCTATGAGAATATTAATCATATTAATCATTCTCTTATAAAATTTGTTATATGTATATTGCTCATTTCTTTTCTTTCCTTGTTTCTTGCATGTGTCTGTGTCTATGGTGTTGATATTACTGATTCAGTCCTAAACTGTGAGCCTCATTAGCAGAAAGTTACAGACAAGTAAAATGATGTGAAAGTTGAAACTTTGGAAGTGGTTTCTATGTTCACACTGCTGTGCTCTCAAGCCTCTCCTGATACCTTTCAGCAAGAGCTATGAGAGAGCTTCATTGCTGAGCTCACACCACTTCTCTCTTAGGAAGGACTTAGTGGGTCACTACCAGTGACACCCTCCCAGCCTGCCACAGCTGAAGGACCTTACAGCTAAGATAGGTTGAGTCAGCTCCCAAAATATTCTCATGAGAGAAGATAGCCCAAAGGAATCCTGCAGCAGCAGTTTCTGCTGGACCAGATGCTCCCTACGAGGGGAGATATCAATTTAATCTTTATATTAACATAGTTTCATAAGAAATGTTTGTGTGAGTAAATCCAAACATAATTACAAGACAAATTACAAATGACCAATGCCTCTCAGGACTTGTACTTTTGTCAGCATTGGACAATTTTACCTCAACTTTCCTGATTTTTCAGTAAGAAATTATACTCCAGGAAAGGATAAGGGTAAACCCAAATATTCACTGTGCTGTTTTCTGTTGTAAATTTCTGTTGTCATTATTTACCTGGGTATCTTTTCCCTAAGGAATTCATTTGAAGTCATCATGACATTCAGCACTATTCAGAGACTAAGTACTAAACAGATTCCTTTATGGGCAGATAAGGAGGGGAACCCCACCCAGGTAACAAATTTCCAAGACCACTGGCTTCTTCCTCACTCTCCTAACTTTTGACAAAAGCCATGCAGCTTAAAACAAAGGCTTTATTAGATATTTTTTCCTACCAACTGCAGGCCCCCTGCTGATGGGCTGGCTCAACAAGTTCAAGGTCTGTTCAGGATGTAAAGCACACCTGTTCTGGGTTAATCCACTATCCCATCTTTCTTCAAACTGAACAGCCTAATTTATGAAAAGTCTTCCAAGAGTTTAAAATCTTCAGCCCTCAAGGAAGCGACTGGATTTTTTCTGCTTTTCAGGCTGCCCTCTGCTGTGCGGAAGAATGTTGTCTTCTCTGTGTGATTGCTGCACCAATGTGGTTCTTCACTCCCAATAGGGGCCTTTTTAAGTTGTTGATCTGTGGTGCTTGAGGTTTTTCTGAGCCATTGCCCTTAGAGATTTTTCTCTACCTTTATATTTTAACTGGAAAATCCCAAACTCAATCTAGGTTCATAGACGACTATATAATTATATTTTAAGAGTGTTGTGGAATAATGACAGTTTTTAAAATGGAAGACTTAACAAGGAGAGGGGAGAGGGCATCTTTTTTTTTTTTTTTTTTTTTGGTTTTCCGAGACAGGGTTTCTCTGTGTAGCCCTGGCTGTCCTGGAACTCACTCTGTAGACCAGGCTGGCCTCGAACTCAGAAATCCGCCCGTCTCTGCCTCCCAAGTGCTGGGATTAAAGGCGTGAGCCACCACGCCCGGCGGGAGAGGGCATCTTGTGTGTTTCTAAGTCTTCTGGAGACCCCAAGATTTTCTTCTTTCTACCTGAGTACAAGAGAAGAAACTATAGTTTGTGGGTTTTCTTTGTTTTTGTTTTTGTTTTTTGCTTCACTATTACAAGATCCTGTGCAATTTGAGGATAAGGTCAAAGAAACTTTACATATCTAGTCAGTCAGACAACTTGAAATCCCTCGAAATGAATGTTATTTCCTGGAAACAACATTCCTGGACACACACAAAAGTAAAAATATATCTCACCATGAAATAAAGCATAAGAAGAAAAGTTTTATTCAATTAAAACAGTTACTAGCGTGCTTAAATGTTTGGCAGAAATGTTTTAAAGTTGCCAATTTGTGGATTCTAAATCTCATAGTAATGGGTAAATTAAAACAAGATTATCTTCTTAGGTGTTTATTGAAAACTATAAAGGAGGAAGTCTGAGGCATTTCTGTGTCCTGTACCTCATTCCCTTCTGTTGCAGTTAAGTTGGGAGGTAATAAGGCTTGAATCCAGAGTCCAGTTTGCATCCTTGTGTGAAGAGCACACAACTGGCCATACTTTCACATTCATGGCAACACTAATGCCTCCCATCTTAGACTGTGGGATGTGAATAAGGATGGATAACTTATTGCTTTCTTTGTGTACTGCCAATTTGAATTTTAACAGTTCATTATCTTTATATGCTTCAAGTTCAAAGAGATTTAAAATGTAAAACACTCATTTAAAAGTTTTGCACACCAACAGATAGAACTTTAAAAAGATGTGAAAAATGAAAGATTTGACAATATAGCTAATTAAATGAAATGATTGTTTTATGGTTTTTTTTCATTCTCTAATCAAATATCTGTCTTTAAACCAGTCTATCATTACACTAGACTGTCTGTATAAAGGGCAAAGAAATGGATGGATAAAGAAAACATAAACTTTTAGCATTTAACACCCCCCCATATTGTTAGGTTTTAATTTCTAGGTCCGAACTGATTTAAGGAATTCTTTTGTTTACCACATTCCCAAATCAACCAAAAGTAGAGCATAGATTAAAAAAAAAAAAAACACATAACCATAAACACAAAGGAACTAAGTTATCCTGAGTAAGTATGTAGAGGTTAAAAAATCCAAAGGCCATAACCCACTTAAAGAAAAATGTCCCTTATACATTCATATAATGTGGTATTTCTCACAAATAATTTTAGAGAAAGAAAAGCTAGAGTGAGATATGAGAAAATGACTTCACAAGATCTGAAAACCTCATCTCTGGTGTGTTCTAGAGTTTCCTAACACTCACACAGGTGAGAAAGTAGCAAGTCAACTAATTGTGTTCATTAAGCCACTCACTACTTTCAATTAAAAAAGAGAGAGGTTTCATATTTACCTCTTTCAGAGTTTATTTGTGGTTCTAACATTATTGAAGCTTGAGAATATACAAGCTACTTGAAGGGTGCTACATAAAGTAATAAGATCAAACATGTTGGAATTACACCTGCAAATGTGAAGAATTCACAAGGTTTCTAAAAAACTAACTTTATTCAATATTATGAAAACTTACCTCATAATGACTCCCTCTTGTAATGGGTGACAAAGCACCAGTCTCTTAAATTTAACCAAAATATTGAGTTAAATCAAATGCACTTTAAGAGTGCAGAAACATTGTATAATATATAATTGTGACCTCTCATAGTTATCAATAGGAAAGGTTAAATTAAGAACAATAGCAATTTTTTAAGACTAAAGATGCGTTCTCAAAAATGCTGTATTTTATTAAATATTAAAATATACATTCATATAATATGAATCACAATAGACTAGTTTTGGAATATCTACTTAATATAACATAATACAAATAATTCTATATGATGTTATATAAAATTTGTCATTGTTTCTAAGAGATTGCAGAAATGAGAAAAAAACAGAAATATGAAAGGATACAGATACTTGATTTCATATTAAAACTTAAAGTAAGAACTTTAAAAGAGAAAATAATTTCTAACACAATACTATGGACTAAGTAAATAGATATAGTTTCCCAGAGCAATCCTAGTGTTGAATAGGTAACACAGCCTGTCAGTAAATCTGTTCACCTTTTATTCCCATTAGCATGAGCTCAGCTTATGATCTCAAGTCTGTAACTTCCCCTGATGAAGTAATTCTAGTAGTCCCTCTCCACCTATTGTGCAATATCACTTGATGTTTTTGTGTTTCTAAGTTAAAGAAAACCTTTTTGTGCATTTCAGATATTATACAATATTTTCTGTTATCTAATATAAAGATAAATGTTCAGTCTCTCAAAATATGAAAAATATAACTTTTGAGTATGTATTTTAATTTTGATTTTAGACTTATATACATGTTGGTAAGATAGTATAGTGGGTCTTTCTATATGTTTTACTCAGTTTACCCTTATAAGTGAAGGACTATCATCTAAACGAATAAATTAATTTTTATATTATTAATCAAATAATAAACTATTAAGATTCCACTGTCTTTCCACTAATTGCTGTTTATTCTTTTTCAGTATTTTGTTCAGTATTTTGTAAAAACAGAACAAAACAAACTAAATGTGCCAAATATATCATTGTGATGAAGAGAAAACAGAAACTCAGAACAAATGGCTAACTGAGGTGCCTATTCGCATATCAAAGTGTATGCTCCAGGCTCACATGCAGCTCTTCTTTGCTTTTCTCATCATGCCCCCATTCTAAATTTTTCCAGTTCATAGCTTTACAATCCCCAGCTTCTCATTCCTATATAACCCTGCTGTTTCAGTCATGTACTACCTTGCCTTTCTCCTGGTGTCTCCTTTTGGCTTCCTCTCTCTTGTCTTTCTCTCTTGGTCTGTACTTTTCTCTTGACCGATTCTTGCCCCATTCTCTTTTCTCTTTCTCTTGCACCTCTCTTTTGGTCTTCCTCGCTCATACCAATTCATGCATCCTATCCTCTCATGCCCAGGTATAATCTGCTGGTTATGTTTAGTCTACTACATTTTCCCCTTGCTCTGTAGTTTTCCAGATGCCAGTGGATAGACTCTTCCTCATACCTATAATATAAGCTTTGCACTTAAACATACCCTGGAATAGTTATATCCTCATCTCATACAAAATCGTTTGACTTTGTAAATTACCCAGGTTTATAAATACAAAATAAGGTCAGCCTCATAGTCTCTTTTTTGGCCATTCTTTTATTTTGTATATTAGTAGCTGTTGGACATGTTGAAAATGGTCATGAGGTTATATAAAAGAAATCCCAGGAAAATTCACTTGTGCATATACATGGAAAATGTTTTTAGGAAACTTCAAAATATATTATCCAAGACTCACTGGAAAGCTTCCCAGTTGAGAAAATTTCTCCTCAACCTTAATCGGTTTTTGTAACTTGTGTTCTGCCTTAGATTTCTAAGATGTATTTTATTTGAATTGTTTGTATAGCCATTAATTGTTTAAACCTTATTTTGCTCTTTGCTTTTGAATCAAAATATGAACATGTAAACCTTTTAATTTTGGGGGTACAAGAAAGTGGATCAGTAGATTGTGTTTGTCTCCTAAGTGCAAGGAACCAAGTTTGGATCTCAGCATGAAGGAGAAAAGGAAGAAGAAGAAGAAGAAGAAGAAGAAGAAGAAGAAGAAGAAGAAGAAGAAGAAGAAGAAGAAGAAGAAGAAGAAGAAGAAGAGGAAGGAGGAGGGGCAGGAGAGGGGGAGGGGGAAGAAGAGAGGCAAGAGGAAGGGGAAGGTAGTAGTAGTAGTAGTAGTAGTAGTAGCAGCAGCAGCAGTAGTCTGGATACAATAGCATAGCACACATATTTAATCCCAGAGCCGAGAAGGCCAAAACAGGAGGATCCTTAGACACTTCCATTATCAGTAAGTTTATTTTTCTAACCCAAAGACAAAAATGAAATGAAACCATATAGGAATTAATGGATTGCTAGCTCTGTTTGGGGTCATTGCTAACTTGGCCAAATTATCAAGTTCATTTCCCCCACTAGAATTTCCATAAGAAGTCAATGTACACATCATTTAATATAGTTAAATATTTGCAAAACATGAGAATTGGGTGAAAGAATAAGATATTCTTCCTAATGGGAAAAGCATTCAATAATATGTGAATGTCTGTCAGGTTCCAAGTAATCAGAGGATAATTTATGAGCAGCACAGTAAATCCCAATGATAAGTTTTTAAATAGGTCCTCATTTTAAAGTTGAGAAAACGTTTGCCCAAAGACACTTTCTTGCTAAGTTTTACAAAGACATCATGTTTTAGAGCCAAGATGCTCACTGAGGCATTTATCTCTGATCTTGGAAACTTATACACTGACTTCTCTGACCTCAACAGAATTGAGGCAGTAGCTTAGTTTTAATAGAAAAAAAGAAGTCTTTCACACAGGAGGGAAATGCAGTCACCCAGAAACTCTATGAAGCCTAAATATTGGCCAGTTATTGTGATGGTTTCTGTATGCTCAGTTCAGAAATCATTATTAGTAAGATATGGCCCTGTTGGAATAAGTGTGGCCTTGTTGGAGTAGGTGTGTCACTGTGGGTGTGGGCTTTAAGACCATTGTCATTCTAGCTGCCCGGAAGCCAGTATTCAGCTAGCAGCTTTCAGTTGGAAGATGTAGGACTCTCAGGTCCAGCTGTACCATGGCTGCCTGAATGCTACCATGTTCCTGCCTTGATGATAATGGACTTAACCTCTGAACCTGAATGCCAGCCCCAATTAAATGTTGTCCTTATACGAGTTGCCTTGATTATGGCGTCTGTTCACAGCATTAAAACCCTAACTAAGACAGTTATTAAGTGAGAAAAAAAAGAATGCTTTTAAAAATTAAGGAAAATTTCATATTAAAGTAATTAAAGAGTTTCTATGTATTTAAATTGCATAGAGAAAACAATTCTGTTCAGAATAATCAGTTATTTATGATAATGGAGGGCATACAGAAGTCATCATTATATAAGCAACTATTTGTGATTTCCAGATGTCTAGACAATTATTTATAATATATATTTTTCTATAGAGAAGAATGATGGGGAACAAAGATGAGTGCAAATATATTTATTATGTTAAAAAACAAAATCATCCAACAAGGAAAAATATAAAACTCAATAATTTTTTATGTCAATATTTAAAAATATAAAACTCAATAATTTTTAGTCAATAAAAGGCTACAGGCACAGAGGAAATGACCCTCAACATTCCTGTAGGAGATGACTTACCAATGTCAAATAAAGTGAGAATGCAAATCAAAGGTCGAGCTCTGACTTCAAATGTTTGTTCCCATATTTTGTCAATGATTTAAAGATTAAAAATCTGAAAGTCCTCAGAAGAAGGAACCTTTCCCAGATGCAATTATCAGATCATGTGACATATAAAGCACTGGGACTTTTTCAATGATTAGGGAAACAATACCAGGAGGAACACAAGTTTTAAGAACTAAAAAATAGAAAATAAAGCTGTGCTCAATAAAGGAGAAACACTCTTTTATAATATAAATATCACATTTCATAAGTCATATTAGAGCTTAATAGTGAGTTAGAACTATATGGCTTAGGCTGAATAGATTCTAAAACTATGAAATTTTGCTAAAAAGAAGCCAAATTTATTGATATAAAACTACAGTAAAATACCACTTATGTATATTAAACCACACAAAAATTGTTACTTGAAGAACATTTATCTTTAGAAAGTTAATATATAAAAATTGGATTCTGAAATACACCAAACTTATTTGAATATTTACCAGAATTAAAAGGGAGGGGTACTTTCAAATTAAATATTTTTGTTACCTTTTATTTTAAAAATAATTAAAGTAAACATGATATTAAGCTAGTGCTTCAATTATGTTTTTTAAAAATTGTCTCTAAAAATATGCCTTATATCCCTAGTCTCTTTTTGACTTATTTTTAAGTTCAATACCCATTAGCATCCATTTCTGGGAGTCTAGAAGTGTGTGTCTTTCATTTAAAAGACTACATTTCCTCTATTAAGATAGGGAATGAACAATTTTTTAATCATTATTTTTCAGTTTTCTGATTTTTTTAAATAGTCATATCAACCAAAAATTTTAGTGGTTATTCATTTTTACTTAAGAGCTTTTCAGAGGATATTTAAGTCATCAGAATATTGGCCCTAATTAAAAGGCTTATGTGTCATGGCTAGCATAAAAGCCAAAGCCTCCGTCAGACAAAAGGAGAAATTTTCAAACTTGACTTTCTAACTTATTCTGAAGTGAACCATGCTATTAAACATTTATCCATTTGCTCAATGAATGTTGTTAGAGTACTTAATATGTCTCAACATTTTTTTTATCAAAATTCTGGGTCTATAATGATAAGCTGAACGAAAACCAATCTCTGGCAGCATAGAATTTAAAGTCTACTATGGAAGGTGATAGCTACTAAGCACAAAATAAGTTTGCTTTCAGGAGGAAAAATTGTGTAGCACTGTCAAAAATAACCTTAAGATGAATAGAGTTCAGATTTTATAATGTGTATTCTGTTCCAGGCTTCTTACTTGTATTCCTAATTCAATGATGAGAACAAATGGCTATGTTTTCTTATTCCTTCCATTTTTGCAAACAATGAGAATCATTTTAAATACATTAGATTTTATAGTTTAATGTAGATTGAAGAAGACCTTTAATATTTGCTCTAATGTGTTTTAAGCAGTTACACCACAAAGGGACAAAGACTGTGAAAAATGACATACCTACATAACTTTCAGTCACCTCAGATTTTCTTACCCACTTTCTTAGAGTGTGAATAACAGTTTATGCTACAGTCACTCATCTCAGACTGAAAACTACTCATAATCTTTTGAATAGTGACACAATCAAGAAAAGGGACAGAGACGCACAAATGACAAAGTATAATATCATGTGAATGAAGATGCCAAGAAGGACAAATCAGAGACACTTACTGGTAAGTAGTCGGGCTGACATTGATACGCCGAGGATGACTTCCAGATTCAAATTTGCTTGCCAGAGTGACATTATTTCCAAAAAGACAGTATCGTGGCATTCTTACTCCGACCACACCAGCCAGCACAGAGCCTGAGTGAATGCCTATCCGCATCTAAAAAAAGGAAAAAGAAACTAAGAATACATAATTGTTCCTATTTGACATGTAATTATTTTTTAATTTTTATGTACATGTTTGTTTAGAGGCCAGATTTTTTGGAGCTTAAGTTAAAGATAGTTGTGAGGCAGGGTGCTGGATATTGAACCAGCCCTCTGTAGAAATGGTGCTCTTAAGTGTTGAGTCATCTCTCCAATCCTGCCATGAAATAACAAAAACCAAAACTGAGTTTAGGCCATCATTCTGGGTCTAATATCTGGCTTGGTACAATGTTCAATGAATATGGACATTTTAGAATAAACAATAGATTAACTATAAGAACAAAATAAATAGTCTTTAAAAATTATTTTACTTTTAACTATGTATATGTATATTTTGTGTGCAGGTATCTGTGTCTGTGTATGTGTGTCTTTGTATGTGTGTGTGTAGATGAGTACATTCACATGAATGTAGGTATCCAGAAAGGAAAAAGAATATGTTGAGTCCCTGAAGCTGGAGTTAGAGATGCTTCCATAGCAGTATTCTCTTTAAAATGTCGAGCCATCTCTCTAGGCACACACGCATACACATACACATACACATACACATACACATACACATACACATACACATACACACACACACACA
>LR753733.1:49957-106846 GCA_902729485.2 Mus minutoides | reverse complement strand
GGGCTGGGTCAGGCCCAGCCTCCGGTGGGGTGGAATTCTCAGATCCTGCCCCTGCAGGCAACTGCTGGCCCACTGCTCCCCAAACCTCCACTGAAGTCCACTCACGCGTAACCCTGATGAGATCTTAAAGTCCTGGGGTATGCGAAGCACAGGGCAGGCCCTAGGTGCGACCGCTGGGTTCAGAGGAGAGATGGCGGGCCTTGTTTTCTAATTTACTAAGAGATTTCACATTTCAGGGCTATTTTATATACTATGACTTTTGTTTCTACTTTCCTCTGTACTTTAAAATTCTTCACAGTTCCTGGCTCAGTCTACTAAACTTCAGTAGGCACCTCCTATGTCCTCTATTAAAATTCTTTCCTAATTTAATGTTTCTCTACTCCCAGCATTGTCTTCTCATAGATTATTATCCTCTGTTATTTGACTTCATGTGTGTGAGTATATGTATTTGTGAGTGTACATGTATATGTGTGAGTATATATATATATATATATATATATATATATATATATATATATGCATGCTTATAAGTTTGCGTGTGTGTGTGTTTGTGAGTGTGCATGTATATGTGTGAGTGTATATATGTGCATGCTTATGAGTTTGTGTGTGTGTGTGTGTGTGTGTGTGTGTGTGTGTGTGTATTTAAATACGGTATATAGGCAGTGGTAGACTCTGAAATTCTGTTGAAAACAATAAGTTGGGCACTTACTCAGAAATCTAAAGAAGCCCATGAGGAATTCTAAATCCATAATGTCACAGCCTGAAATACTTTCACCAAAGAAAATCTTGTGATCTGGGGTATTGGGAGGAGAGAAAGGGCTGATATTGGGTTGTATAGTGAATAAATAAATTTAATAAAAACATTATATTTAGACTACATGAGGCAGATATTTCATTTATTTTTTCCATATTCTCTTGAATAATATGAATTGTCAGTGTCATTAGTTATTGCCTTTATAAAGAAAAGATACATCAAAATTATTCTCCTTTAAATTGTTAAAGGACTGAGAGCCATCCTGTATCCCGGGTCCTTCACAGCCAAGTCTGCCCAGGTGAGCATGCTGACTGCAGAAGCAACATAGCTTCTGGGACAGGCTCCTGTTCGGTCCTTCATCTTCAGCCAGGAAGCAGATCTGAGCTCCAGACATCCGCACACCTTCCCTGCCAGAGGAGAGGTGGCCAAAAGGGAGGGCTCTGACCACCAGAGCTGGTGAGACAGAATTCTAGTATCCCAGGTACCTCAGAGACCAGTCTGAACAGGAGAGCATGCAGACTGCAGAGGCAACATAGCTTCTGAGACAGGCTCTGTTTCAGGCCTTATCTTCAGTCAGGAGGCAGATCTGTGCACCAGACCTCTGTGCACCTTCCCTGATAGAGGAGAGCTTACCTGGAGAGAGTACACTAACCACTGAGAATCAGGAGAGAATTGTACGCTTTAATATCTCTTAACATCAATGGACTCAATTCCCCAATAAAAGACATAGACTAATAGACTGACTACATAAACAGGACCCAACATTTTGCTGCTTAGTGGAAACCCACCTCAGGGAAAAAGACAGACACTACCTCATAGTGAAAGGCTAGAAAACAATTTTCCAAGCAAACGGTATGAAGAAACAAGCTGGAGTAGCCATTCTAATTACCAATAAAATTGACTTCCATCCCAAAGTTATCAAATAAGACAAGGAGGGGCATTTAATACTCATCAAGGTAAAATCTCCCAAGATCAACTATGAATTCTGAATATCTAAGCTCCAACTGCAAGGGAAGCCACATTCATTAAATAAACTATAGTAAAGCTCAAAGTATACATTGCACCTCACACAATAATAGTGGGAGACTTCAACACCCCACTCTCAATAATGGACAGATCCTGGAAACAGACACTAAACAGAGAAACATTGAAACTAACAGGAGTTATGAAACAAATGAATTTAACAGATATCTACAGAACATTTTATCCTAAAGTAAAAGAATAAACCTTCTCAGCACCTCATGGTACCTCCTCAAAAATTGACCATACAATCGGTCACAAAACACGCCTCAAAAGATACAAAAATATTGAAATTATCCCATGCATCCTAACAGATCACCACAGACTAAGGCTGATCTTCAATAACAGCATAAATAATAGAAAGCCAACATTCACATGGAAACTGAACAACACTCTACTCAATGATACCTTGGTCAAGAAAGAAATAGAGAAATTAAAGACTTTTTAGAGTTCAATGAAAATGAAGCCACACTATACCCAAACTTATGGGACACAATGAAAGCAGTCCTAAGAGAAAAACTCATAGCCCTGAGTGCCTCCAAAAAGAAAGTAGAGAGAGCATACACTAGCAGCCTGACAGCACACATAGAAGCTCTAGAACAAAGGAAGCAAATTTACCCAAGAGGAGTAGATGGCAGCTAATAATCAAACTCAGGGCTAAAATAAACCAAGTAGAAACAAAAAGAATTATTCAAAGAATCAACCAAACCAGGAGCTAGTTCTTTGAGAGAATCAACAAGATAGATAAACTCTTAGCCAGACTAACTAGAGGGCACAGGGAGAGTATGCTAATTAAAAAAATCAGAAATGAAAAAGGAGATATAACAACAGAACCTGACGAAATTCAAAACATCATCAGATCCTACTACAAAAGGCTATACTCAACAAAACTGGAAAACCTGGATGAAATGAACAATTTTCTAGACAGATACCAGGTACCAAAGTCAAATCAGGATCAGATTAACGATCGAAACAGTCCCATTTACCCTAAAGAAACAAAAGCAATCATTAATAGTCTCCCAACCAAAAAAATAAAGCCCAGGACCAGATGGGTTTAGTGAAAAGTTCGATTAGACCTTCAAACAAGACTTAATTCCAACTCTTCTTAAACTAGTCTACAAAATAGAAATGAAAGATCCTGAGAAAATGTAACAGGTCTCAAAGACCCCGAAACTGGGAAAGAGATTTCATTATTAGTAGAAAGCCTTTACATAGCTAAATATAATAGCCTGAACATTTCTTGAATCTGTGTGCTTGCCCCTACTGTTCTTTGAATGCATGTATTTGCCAACTGCTATAGCTCATTGCCAAGAGTTTGTGGGTTAGTTNTATTGTCAGATATTGTCAAATCAGAAAAATCCCCTACTCCCTCCTCCTCCTTCTCTCCCTCTTGAGGAACCATAAAAACTGGGTCCTCTTTTCCCTCAGGGTCGACTCCTCTATCCACTTCCGGGATATGAGTCGTCCCCAGAGCTCTGGCTTTCCCCGAATAAAGCCTCATGTGATTTGCAGCAAGCCTGGTCTTCTGAGAGTTCTTGGGGGATTTGCCAATATCCCGTGACTTGAGTGGAGGTCTCCCTACGGGGGTCCTTTCAGAAACAGAAGGTACTCTACCCAATTCATTCTATGAAACTACAATTACTCTGATACCTAAACCACACAAAGATCCAACAAAGAAAGAGAAATTCAGATTAATTTCCCTTATGAATATCGAAGCAAAAAATACTCAATAAAATCCTCTCAAACTGAATCCAAGAGCACATCAAAACAATCATCCATCATGACCAAGTAGGATTCATCTCAAGGATGCAGGGATGGTTTAATATATACGGATATCCATCAACATAATCCACTATATAAATAAACTCAAAGACGAAAATCACATGATCACCTCATTAGATGCTGAGAAAGCATTTGAGAAAGTCCAAACCCCCCTTCATGATAAAGTCCAGGAATTCAAGGCCCGTACCTAAACATAATAAAAGCAATATACAGCCAACCAGTAGCCAATATCAAACTAAATGGAGAGAAACTGGAAGCAATCCCACTAAAATCAGGGACTAGATAAGGCTGCCCACTTTCTCCCTACCTATTCAATATAGTACTTGAAGTCCTAGCCAGAGTAATTAGACAACAAAAGGAGATCAAGGGGATACAAATTGGAAAGGAAGAAGTCAAAATATCACTACTTGCAGATAATATAATAGTAAATATAAGCTACCCTAAAAATTCCACCAGAGAACTCCTAAACCTGATAAACAGCTTCAGTGTTGTAGCTGGATATAAAATTAACTCAAACATATCAGTGGCCTTTCTCTACACAAAGGATAAACAGGATGAGAAAGAAATTAGGGAAACAACACCCCTCACAATAGTCACAAATAATATAAAATATCTTAGTGTAACTCTAAGGAAGTGAAAGATCTGTATGATAAGAACTTAAAGTCTCTGAAGAAAGAAATTGAAGAATATTTCAGAAGATGGAAAGATCTCCCATGCTCATGGATTGGCAGGATTAATATAGTCAAAATGGCTATCCTGCCAATTGCCATCTACAGATTCAATGCAATCACCATCATATTTCCAACTCAATTATTCACAGATTTAGAAAGGGCAATTTGCAAATTCATCTGAAATAATAAAAAACCTAGGATAGCAAAACCTATTCTCAACTGAAAAGAACCTCTGGTTGAATCACCATGCCTGACCTCAAACTGTACTGCAGAGCAATTGTGATAAAAACTGAATGGTAGTGGCAAAGCGACAGACAGGTGGATCAATGGAATAGAATTGAAGACTCAGAAATGAACCCACACACCTATGGTCACTTGATCTTCTTCTACAAAGGAGCTAAAACCATCCAGTGGTAAAAAGATAGCATCTTCAACAAATGGTGCTGCCACAAATGGCAGTTATCATGTAGAATAATGGGATTTGATCCATTCCTATCTCCTTGTACAAAGGTTAGTCTCAGGGATCAAAGAACTCAAACTAAAACCAGAGACACTGAAATTTATAGAGTAGCAAGTGGGGAAAAGCCTTAAAGATATGGGCAGAAGGGAAAAATTCCTAAACAAAACAGCAATGACTTGTGCTGTAAAATCAAGTATGGACAAATGGAGCTGGGCGTTGATAGCCCACACATTTAATTGCAGCACTTGGGAGGGAGAGTCAGGCGGATTTCTGAGTTCGAGGCCAGCCTGATCTACAAAGTGAGTTCCAGGACAGCCAGGGCTATACAGAGCAACAATGTCTAAAGGGGGTGGGGAAGAATGTGCAAATTGGACATCATAAAATTGCAAAGCTTCTGTAAGGCAAAAGATACTGTCAATAAGACAGAAAGGTCACCAACAGATTGGGAAAGGATTTTTACCAATCTTAAATCTGATAAGGGACTAATATCCAACATATAAAAAGAGCTCAAGAAGCTGGACTCCAGAAATTCAAATAACCCCATTAAAAATGTGGTACAGAGCTAAACAAAGAATTCTCAACTGAGGAATACTGAATGGCTGAGAAGCACCTGAAAAAATATTCAACATCTTTAATCATCATGGAAATGCAAATCAAAACCACCCTGAGATTCCACCTTACAACAGTAAGAATGGCTAAGATCAAAAATTCAGGTGACTGCAGATTTTGGCGAGGATGTGGAGAAAGATGAACACTCTTCCATTGATAGGGGGATTGCAAGCTTGTACAACCACTCTGAAAATCATTCTGAAGGTTCCTCAGAAAGTTGGACATGGTACTACAGGAAGATCTAGCAATACCTCTCCTGGACACATACCCAGAAGATGTTCCAACTGTTAATAAGGACACCTGTTCCACTATGTTCATAGAAGCCTTATTTATAATAGCCAGAAGCTGGAAAGAACACAGATATCTCTCAACAGAGGAACGGATACAGAAAATGTGGTACATTTATACAACGGAGTACTACTCAGGTATTAAAAACAATGAATTTATGAGATTCTTTAGGCAAATGGATGGATCTGGAGGGTATCATCCTGAGGTAACCCAATCACAAAAGAATTCACATGATATGCATTCACTGATAAGTCAATATTAGCTCAGAAACCTAGAATACCCAAGATACAATTTGCAAAACACAAGAAAATCAAGAGAGAAAAACTACACGTGTATATTTCATTTCTCCTTAGTATAGTGAACAAAATACCCAAGGAAGGAGTTACAGAGACAAAGTTTGGAGCTGAGACGAAAAGATGGACCATCCAGAAACTCAATCCCATAATCAGCCACCAAATGCAGATACTATTGCATATGCCAGCAAGATTTTGCTGAAAGGACTCTGATATAGCTGTCTCTTGTGAGGCTATGCCAGTGCCTGGCAAATACAGAAGTCAATGCTCATTGTCATCTATTGTATGGAATACAGGGCCCCCAATGGAGGAGCTAGAGAAAGTACACAAGGAGCTGAAGGGGTCTGCAGCACAATAGGTGGAACAACAATATGAACTAACCAGTACCCCCAGAGCTTCCGTCTCTAGTTGTATAAATAGCAGAAGATGGCCTAGTTGGCCATCATTTGGAAGAGAGGCCCTTTGGTCTTTCAAACTTTATATGCCACAGTACAGGTGCATGCAGGGCCAAGAAGTGGGAGTGGGTGAGTAGTGGAGCAGCGAGGGTGGAGTGTATAGGGGACTTTCAGGATAGCTTTTGAAATGTAAATGAAGAAAATATCTAATAAAAAATTGAAAAGAAAATAAAGGACAGCTTTACTCCATTTTTATTTTTAGTTCGACAAGGTTAGACTTTGATCATGTCTTTAGCTAGAGATCAACTTGGTTATTTGTTTGTGTTTGTTTGTACTTCCTCAATATTTTTATGAATTACTCAATGTGAATTGTTTCCATTGTTCAGAGAAATGACTGGCCATGCAATGTTTCATGGTATGTTAACTGTCTAACCACAAAACCTGAACAGGTCTAACCATAAACCCTTAACATGTGTTGGAGACATCCCACATTAAGCCTGGGACCCCTGATGACAAGGAAGAAAAACCTGCCAGGTGTACTGTGTTTCAGAGAACGATGCAATGGCCTCTTGTGGCCTCAGTATGAGTACTGAGAGGCCCTAAGGCCTGCTTCTTTTTTTGCAAGCAACTTGTGACGTCATTTCTGCAATTATTCTTAGTACCTACTATTCACTTTATGTATTTACTATTATTCCTTTTTTTTTCTTCCTTCCTTGATTAAACTGGTATTTAGTTACCTGGCAAGATCTAGTAGAAGCCTGCTTGATATTCAAAAATTAGATGTTGCCAATACTATTAAAGTGAAAGATGTTCATATATTCAAGAGAAATGTCACTCAGTGAAAATGAAAGTAACCTAGAGCCACAGGCAGAGATGAGTAATTCTGCAGCTGTTCCCTGAGTCTTAGTCTCAATACCGCATGATAAGAATATGATATTTTTGTTATAAAATTGAGGATGGAATAATATGTAGATATTTTTCAGAAAGTTAGCTTTAGGTTCCTTGGGTTTAGGGATGATGGTGGCAGCTCTCTAGGAATTCTCAATACACTTAGGTAATAATGTTTTTGTAGACAGGCAGATGGGGTTCAAAAATTATAAACACTGCAGGGTCAGCAGTATGTCTTCATGTTTTCACTTTTATGAAATTGTAGTGTCTTACATATGTCTGAAAGATACTACTTTGTAACCACAATACTGCTGCCCCTGACTTAACCGGAGACGGGAGGTCAGGAGATACAAAACATTGTGCTTGCTATAAAATTTTTATGTCTGAGATTATATAGTCTCCCTTCTTTCTGTTCTAAATCTGTACTTCTGTGAGTCACAAGAAAATGTTGGCACAGGAAAATAAGGAAGAATGTACCCATCCCCCTATGAATTTTGTAACCCAATTTCCTTGTATGATTTCAATAAAAGATTGAGGCTGAGTCAAGTCTAGGTCTCCGGGGTACAGGTACTCACATGCCTGTCAGCATTGTATCTCAATTGTGTTTTCTTTTCTGCCTATCAGGCATCCCTAGTCCTTGATGACCCCCAACTCCTGTTGAGGCTGGACATCAGCAAACATGTACCTTTCCCATGGTCATAAAATAACTGTGAAATTCTATTCTTTTAATCACTTGCTCATTTATTATGAGAATGCCTTTTTTGTTTCTAGGCTGGGCTGCTTTAAATCTCCTACTTCTCAGGAGAGTATAAGCATGGGTAGGCCATTTTTTGTGTGTGTGTGTGTGCCTCATTACAAGAACAACAACAAAAAGAATGAGACAGAATCCAATTCACAGAAACAGGTATATCACTAGTTCTTAACTTGTGAGTCATGAGCTTTATACAGGGGTTGTGTGAAAGCATTGGAAAATACTTACATTACTAATGATAACAGTAGCAAATTTACAATTGTGAAATATTAATGAAAATAATCTTATAGTTGGGCTCACCATAAGATGAAGAATTTTATTTAAGTGTTAAGGCATTAGGAAGGTTGAGAGCAACTGATATAGATGGTGAACAGGAATTAACCAATCTAAGCACAGTTATGTGAAACATTTATTATATATTATCACTTTCAACTACTCTTAAATAGTTACAACTGACAGTGTAATTTTATGATTACCAAAAATCAATCTGCATTTATTTATTTCTGTCTTTTAAAAAAATCTATCCAAATATGCATTCACCAGGAGAAGAGAGTGTGAATAATTATTTTTGTGGACCAACATAAACATCTTTAAATGTTGAACAAATGAATAAATCAGTTTCACCAATCATGAAATACTCATTCCCTTTTCAACTTTACATAAAAAACAATACTGTGATTTTATTCAAAATAAATTTGATCAATTTATTTATTCATTGAATATTTATGAAGTTCCTAATGTGACATGGCAGACACTGCAAAGATTCCTCCATCTTGTATTCTTGCTGAATCCATTTAAATTTTAACTGGAATTTGAGCTCCTTGATGAGGAATCTTATGGGGAATTATCCAACTCTATATTCTAAGAACTCAAGTCAAGATTCTTGAGATTAACTTCTTTTAACTTCTGTTAAATTACTTGCTTATGAGAAACTTTCCAGTACTTTCCTGCAGCTATGGAGCAAGATGCCAGGATGTGGTTTCTTCCTTCAAAAACACCACACAATGGACTTGCTGAAACACTTAGGACCCAAATGCCTGTGAGTAGTCCCAGCCAACTAGATTAAATACTTTTAATAGGCTATAAACTGTGTCTTAATCATCATCTCTAATGGGATCCTTTTAACACTAATAGATGCTAATGTTCTAGGTTTTGGTGGTACAAAATAGGTTAGTGATCGACATGCACTTAGTAACTTAAAAAATCCTATCTGTCACAAACTTATATATTTGTTTAAAAGAAAGTCATGTTCTTAAAACCTAGGTAGAAATGCAGCTTCCCTATTCCTAGGAGGGGCTGTAATTGGAAGAAGGAACTGTGATTTTTTTTTTTGTCCATAAAAATTAAACCAATCGATCCTTCCCCATTTCAGAAGGCTTTTCCAGTCTTTGCAGTGTTTCCAGCCTCTGTGTGCAAACCAAATGACTCAGTTTTATTTATATATCTGTGAGTCGAGTGTATGACTCTGAAATGAGCAATTCCACCAGAAAACAGAGAGGGATATTTAATAGATTTTACTTTTGTCAAAGAGACTTGTGTCTTAGCTATGAAATACAATAACCGTGGTGAGGTTGCTTGAATAAAAATGGCCTCCATGGCGGCTTAGGGCCGTTTGTGTGCTCTGCACACCCCAGAACATTAGGATCGCCTCAGGGTTATGGATGAGTGGAGCGAGTGGAGCGCAGTGTTGGCTTTGAGAGCCATGGAGGGTCTGGTTCCAGCAGCAGCAGGAATAGAGGAACTCCGCCCAACCAGAGGCTGGGACCTCTTCCAGCCAGGACCACCCCCGCAATCTTCCCTCTGAGCATAGCAGAGGCAGCCAGGGCCATAAATGTGCTCTCTACACCCCAGGACATTAGGATCACCTCAGGATTACGGGTGAGTGGAGCGCAGTGTTGGCTTTGGGAACCGAGGGGGCTCTGGTGCCAGCTGTAGCAGGAACAGAGGAACTCTACCAAACCAGAGGCTGGGGTCTATTCCAGCCAGGGCCACCCCCGCCCCCACCATCTTCCCTCTGAGCCCAGCGGAGGCGCCTAGGGCCGCTTGTGTGCTCTTCACACCCCAGGACATTAGGATCACCTCAGGGTTACAGGTGACTGGAGCAAAGTGTTGGTTTTGAGAACTGTGGAGGGTCTGGTTCCAGCAGCAGCAGCAGCAGGAACAGAGGAACTCTACCAAACCAGAGGCTTGGATCTCTTCCAGCCAGGGCCACACCTGTCATCCTCCTTCTGAGCCCAGCGGAGGTGACTGGGGCCACTTGTGTGCTCTCCACACCCCAGGACTTTGGGAATCACCTTGGGATTACAGAAGAGAGTTCTGACCCTAGAACTCAGGAAGTGGATCAGAGCTCCAGTCTGCTAGACACCGGACTTGCAAGAGAACACCTTGCCTGCAGAGAACACTCTGATCACTGGATCTCCAAGGAGAGTTGGTCTACCAGAAGTGCTGTCAGAGGCTAAGAGAATCATAGGAGGATCAAGCTCAAACCACTGACAGCTTGGACATTAACATCAGAAATCTCCAGATGGTGAAAGGCAAACATAAGAATCTCACTAACAGAAACCAAGAACATTGGGCATCATCAGAAGCCAGTACGCCCACTGCAATGAGTCCTGGATACCCCAACATGCCTGAAAAGCAAGACGCAGATTTTAAATCATATCTCATCATGATGGTAGAAGATTATAAGAAGGATGTTAATAACACACTTAAAGAAGTACAGGAGAACAATGCTAAAGAGGCAGAAGCCTTTAAAGAAGAAAAATAAAAATTCTTCAAGAAACTACAGGAGAACTATGCTAAACAGCCAGAAGCCATTAAAGAGGAAATACAAAAATCCCTCAAGGAATCAGAAGAGTACACTGCTAAACAAGTAGAAGCCCTTAAAGAGCTACAGGCAAACACTGCTAAACAGGTAGAAGAAACTCAAAAATCCCTTAAAGAACTACAGGAAAACACAACCAGACAGGTGATGGAATTGAAGAAAACCATGCAAGATCTAAAAATAGAAGTAGAAATACTGCAGAAAACCCAAAGAGAGACAACACTGGATATAGAAACCCTAGGAAAGAAATCAGGAACCATAGATGTGAGCATCAGCAACAGAACACAAGAAATGGAAGAGAGAATCTCAGGTGCAGAAGATTCCATAGAGATCAAGGACACAACAATCAAAGAAAATGTAAAATGCAAAAAGATCCTAACTCAAAACACCCAAGAAATCCAAGACATAATGAGAAGACCAAACCTAAGGATAGTAGGTATAGATGAGAATGAAGATTTTCAACTTAAAGGGCCAGCAAATATCTTCAACAAAATCATAGAAGAAAACTCCCATACCTAAAGAAAGAGATGCCCATAAACATACAAGAAGCCTACAGAACTTCAAATAGACTGGACCAGAAAAGAAATTCCTCCTGACACATAATAATCAGAACAACAAATGCACTAAATGAAGACAGAATATTGAAAGCAGTAAGGGAAAAAGGTCAAGTAACATATAAAGGCAGGCCTATTAGAATCACTACTCCAGATTTCTCACCAGAGACTATGAAAGCCAGAAGATCCTGGACAGATGTTATACAGACACTAAGAGAACACAAATGCCAGCCCAGGCTACTATACCCAGAAAAATTGTCAATTACCATAGTTGGAGAAACCAAAGTTTACCATGACAAAACTAAATTCACACAATATCTTTCCACGAATCCAGCCCTTCAAAGCATAATAACGGGAAAATACCAACTCAAAGATGGAAACTACACACTAGGAAAAAATAAGAAAGTAATCCTTTAACAAAACTAAAGGAAGACAGCCACAAGAACAGACTCCCATCTTTAACATCAAAAATGACAGGAAGTAACACTAACTTTTCTTTGATTTCTCTTAACATCAATGGACTCAATTCCCCAATAAAAAGACATAGACTAAAGACTGGCTACACAAGCAAGACCCAACATTTTGCTGCTCACAGGAAACCCACCTCATAGACAAAGACAGACACTGCCTCAGAGTAAAAGGCTGGAAAACAATTTTCCAAGCAAATGGCTCGAAGAAACAAGCAGGAGTAGCCATTCTAATATCAAATAAATTTGAGTTCCAACCCAAAGTAATCAAAAAAGACAAGGAGGGGCACTTCATACTCATCAAAGGCAAAATCCACCAAAATGAGCTCTCAATTCTAAATATCTATGCTCCAAATGTAAGGGCAGCCATATTCATTAAAGAAACTTTAGTAAAGCTCAAAGCACACATTGCTCCTCACACAATAATAGTGGGAGAGTTCAACACCCCACTCTCAACCATGGACAGATTCTAGAAACAGAAACTAAACAGAGACACATGGACACTAACAGAAGTTATGAAACAAATGGATTTAACAGATATCTATAGAACATTTTATCCTAAAACAAAAGGATATACCTTCTTCTTAGCACATCATGGTACCTCCTCCAAAATTGACGATATGATTGGTCACAAAACAGACCTTAACAGATACAAAAATATTGAAATTATCCCATGCATCCTAACAGATCACCACGGACTAAGGCTGATCTTCAATAACAGCAGAAATAATAGAAAGCCAACATTCACTTGGAAACTGAACAACACTCTACTCAATGATCCCTTGGTCAAGGAAGAAATAAAGAAAGAAATTAAAGACTTTTTAGAGTTTAATGAAAATGAAGCCACAACATACCCAAACTTATGGGACAAAATGAAAGCAGTCCTAAGAAGAAAACTCATAGCCCTGAGTGCCTCCAAAAAGAAACTAGAGAGAGCATATACTAGCAGTCTGACAGCACACCTAGAAAGTCTAGAACAAAAGGAAGCGAATTCACCCAAGAGGAGTAGATGCCAGGAAATAATCAAACTCAGAGCTGAAATCAACCAAGTGGAAACAAAAAGAACTATTCAAAGAATCAACCAAACCAGGAGCTGGTTCTTTGAGAGAATCAACAAGATAGATAAACCCTTAGTCAGACTAACTAGAGGGCAGAAGGACAGTATCCGAATTAACAAAATCAGAAATGAAAAAGCAGACATAACAACTGATCCTGAGGAAATTCAAAACATCATCAGATCCTACTACAAAAGCCTATACTCAACAAAACTGGAAAACCTGGATGAAATGGACAACTTCTTAGACAGATACCAGGTACCAAAGTTAAATCAGGATCAGATTAACAATATTAACAGTCCCATTTCCCCTGAAGAAATAGAAGCAACCATTAATACTCTCTCAACCAAAAAAAGCCCAGGACCAGATGAGTTTAGTGCAGAGTTCTATCAGACCTTCAAAGAAGACCTACTTCCAACTCTCCTCAAGCTATTCCACAAAATAGAAACAGAAGGTATTCTACCCAATTCGTTCTACGAAGCCACAATTACTCTGATACCTAAACCACACAAAGATCCAACAAAGAAAGAGAACTTTAGACCAATATCCCTTATGAATATTGATGAAAAAATACTCAATAAAATCCTCACAATCTGAATCCAAGAACACATCAAAACGATCATCCATCATGACCAAGTTGGCTTCATCCCAGGGATTCAGGGATGGTTTAATATACGGAAATCCATCTATATAATCAACTATATAAACAAACTCAAAGACAAAAATCACATGATCATCTCCTTAGATGCTGAGATAGCATTTGACAAAATCCAGCACCCATTCATGATAAATGTCATGAAAACATCTGGGATTCAAGGGCCATACCTAAACATAATAAAAGCAATATACAACAAGCCAGTAGCCAACATCAAAGTAAATGGTGAGAAGCTGGAAGCAATACCACTAAAACCAGGGACTAGACAAGGCTGCCCACTTTCTCCCTACATATTCAATATAGTACTTGAAGTCCTAGCCAGAGCAATTCGACAACAAAAGGAAATCAAGGGGATACAAATTGGAAAGGAAGAAGCCAAAATATCACTATTTGCAGATGATATGAGAGTATATATAAGTGTCCCTAAAGATTCCACCAGAGAACTCATAAACCTGATAAGCAGCTTCAGTGCTGTAGCTGGATATAAAATTAACTCAAACAAATCAGTGGCCTTTCTCTACACAAAAGATAAACATGATGAGAAAGAAATTAGGGATACAACACCCTTCACAATAGTCACAAATAATATATAATACCTTGGTGTGACTTTAATGAAGGAAGTGAAAGACCTGTATGACAAGAACTTCAAGTCTGTGAAGAAAGAAAATGAAGAAGATCTCATGGATTGACAGGATTAATATAGACAAAATGGCTATCCTGCCAAAAGCAATCTACAGATTCAATGCAATCCCCATCAAAATTCCAACTCAATTATTCACTGAGATAGAAAGGGCAATTTGCAAATTCATATGAAATAATAAAAAACCTAGGATAGCATAACTATCCTCAACAATAAAAGAACCTCTGGTGGAATCACCATACCTGACCTCAAACTGTACTATAGAGCAATTATGATAAAAACTGCATGGTACTGGTATAAGAACAGACAGGTAGACCAATGGAATAGAATTGAAGACCCAGAAATGAACCCACACATCTTGGGTCACCTTATCTTCAACAAGGGAGCTAAAACTATTCAGTGGAAAAAAGACAGCATTTTCAATAAATGGTGCTGGCACAACTGGCGGTCAACATGTAGAAGAATGCGAATTGATCCATCCCTATCTCCTTGTACAAAGCTCAAGTCTAAGTGGATCAAAGACTTCCACCTTAAACCAGAGTCACTGAAATTCATAGGGGAGAAAGTGGGGAAAACCCTTGAAGGTATGAGCACAGGAGTAAAATTCCTAAACAGAATACCAATGGCCTGTGCTGTAAGATCACAAATCGACAAATGGGACCTTATAAAATTGCAAATCTTCTGTAAAGCAAAAGATACTGTCAAGAAGACAAAAAGGACACCGACATATTGGGAAAGAATTTTTACCAATCCTAAATTTGATAGGAAGCTAATATCCAATATTTACAAAGAACTCAAGAAGCTGAACTCCAGAAATTCAAATAACCCCATTAAAAAATGGGGTATAGAGCTAAACAAAGAATTCTCAACTGAAGAATGCCAAAGGGCTGAGAAGCACCTTAAACAATGTTTGAAATCCTTAATCATCAGAGAAATGCAAATCAAAACAACACTGAGATTCCACCTCACACCAGTCAGAATGACTAAGATCAAACATTCAGGTGACAGCAGATGCTGTAGAGGATGTGGAGAAAGAGGAACACTCCTTCATTGCTGGTGGGATTGCAAGCTGGTACAACCACTCTGGAAATCAGTCTGGTGGTTTCTCAGAAAACTGTACATATTACTACCGAAAGATCCAGCAATACCTCTACTGGGCATATACCCAGAAAATATTCCAACTGGTAACAAAGGCACATGCTCCACTATGTTCATAGCAGCCTTATTTATAATAGCCAGAACCTGGAGAGAACCCAGATGTTCCTCAACAGAGGAATTTATACAGAAAATGTGGTACATTTACACAATGGAGTACTACTCAGCTATTAAAAACAATGAATTTATGAAATTCTTAGGCAAATGGATGTATCTGGAGGATATCATCCTGAGTGAGGTAACCCAATCACAAAAGAATTCACTTAATATGCACTCACTGATAAGAGGATATTAGCCCAGAAACCTAGAATACCCAAGATACAATTTCTAAAACACAAGAAAATCAAGAAAGACCAACCCGTGAATACTTCATTCCTCCCTAAAATTGGGATTAAAATATACATGGAAGGAGGTGCAGAGACCAAGTTTGGAGCTAAAATCAAAGGATGGACCATCCAGAGAGTGCCCCACCCGGGTGGTCCATCACATAATCAGCCACCAAATGCAGACACTACTGCATAAGCCAGCAGGATATTGTTGAAAGGACCCTGATATAGCTGTCTCCTGTGAGGCTTTGACAGTCCCTGACAAATACAGAAGTGGATGCTCACAATCATTATCTATAGTGCAGAACACAGGGTCCCCAATGTAGGAGCTAGTGAGAGTACCCAAGAGCTGTAGGGTTCTGCAACCCTATAGATGGAACAACAATATGAACTAGTCAGAACCCCCAGAACTCATGTTTCTAGCTGCATATGTATTAGAAGATGGCCTAGTTGGCCATTATTGGGGAAGAAAGGCCCTTGGTCTAACACTGTTTATATGCCCCAGTACAGGGGAATGCCAGGGCCAATTAGTGGGAGCGTGTGGGTAGGGGAGCAGGGCAGGGGGAGGGTATAGGGGACTTATGGGATAACACTTGAAATGTAAATGAAGAAATTATCTAATAATAAATAAATAAATAAATAAATAAATAAATAAATAAATAAAATGGCCTCCATAGTGTCATAGAGAGTGGCACTAATAGGAGGTGTGGCCTTTTGCAATATCTGTGTCCTTGGGGGAAGTATATCTCTGAGGATAGTGTTTGAGTTTTCAAATGATTAAGCCAGGCCCAGTGTCACTCTGTTTCCTAATGCCTGACTATCCAGATATAGAACTCTCAACTCCCTCTCCAGCACCATGTCTACCTCCATGCTGCCATGCTTCCCGACATGAAGATACAGATAAACCTCTAAACAATAAGCCACCCCCAATTCAAAAACAATTTTAACAATTGCAGTTGAGAAGAATTATCTCTTCACAGCGCTATAAAATATGACTAAAACCCTAAATAGAATTGACTTTTTTGGAATTCAGCAAAATTTCATTAGAAGCCACTTCCTACCAGGATTCCAGATAGCTTACATTCTGTGAAAAACAAAAAACAAAACAAAAAAACAAAAAACAAACAAAAAAAAAAACAGTAGGGAAAAAGACTACTTCAAAGAAAAACAAAGAAAAAATGCTCTGTTTGCAAATGAAAGAACGTTGTTTCTATGCCAGTGGTGTCACAGTCAATTATGCCAGGATAGGAGGAGGGGAAACAGTTTGATGGCTCCATTGTTTGTAATAATTCCCCCTCCATATGTCCTTTGAGATCCAGAACAGCGATTTTTGACTCCTTTTTGATCCATTTTCTCTGGACATTTCAGTCAGTTCCCCCTCAGACATCCCTGTACTTTGGGGCTGTACATCCCATAAACAACCACCAAACCCAGACACTATTGTAGACACCAGGAAGTTCTTGCTGACAGGAACTTGTTATAGCTGTCTCCTGGGAGGCTCTGCCCAAGCCTGACAAATACAGATGCTTGCAGCCAGCCATTGGACTGAGCACAGGGTCCCCAATGGGGTCCCTAATGGAGGAGTTAGAAAAAGGACTGAAAAAGCTGAAGGGGTTTGCAACCCCACAGGAAGAATGACAATATCAACCAACCAGTCCTTCCCCTCTCCCAGAGCTCCCAGGAGCTAAATCACCAACCAAAGAGTACACATGGAGGGACCCATGGCTCCAACTGCATATGTAACTGAGTATGGCCTTGTCGGGTATCAATGGGAGGAAGGGCCCTTGGTCCGATGATGGCTTGATGTCCCAGTGAAGTGGAATACCAGGGCGGAGAGGCATGAGCGGGTAGGTGGTTGGGGGAATACCCTCATAGAAGCAGGGGGAGGAGAGATGGGATGGGGGTTTCCAGAGCGAAACAGGGAAATGGGATAACATTTGAAATGTAAATATAGAAAATATCTGATAAAAAATAAAAGCCACATTCTTCTGTTCTTTGACAATTTCACACATTTCTATAGTGTCTGTTGATTACCCTCTTCTTCCTACCCTCTTTTATCACTCCATTTCCTGGTTAGCGCCATCATCCCTAAAAGACCCTTTCCTACATCACTTCTTAATTGAAGTAAATAATAATTTAGATCAACATATACTTAAAAAGGAAACATATTGGAAGAAAATATCAACTTTATTTAAAAATAGCATTACTTTCCCTGATAACTTCATCTAGTACAAAATTACCTCTAGAAATCTAGGTCCTGAGAGAGAGATGGCATGATATAGAAGTTAGGAACTTGGCATTTTCACAGACTATTCTGTTGCAACTCTGAAAAGTTTTCTGTTACATTTATTTTCCAATGAGGTAGTTTACAGACTGCCAAATGTATTTCCAATAAAGCTCTCCAAAGGAATTACTATTTTATAAAATTTTAAAACTGATGTCTTTGAACTAAAGCTTTAGTGGATTTCAAGGGACTGGATAGAGATTGCTTTAGTGTAATATTTTTTTTATAACTATAAGATGATTTTTTAAGTCTACTGAAATGAGAGAAAAGATTACTGAGACAGCAAGCGACCAAATCTTACATCTTCTTTTGTGTCATGCATGAGGAAACAGTTGTAGTGGGCACATAGAGACACTGAGTGAGAAAGTTCTCAGGGCTAAAATAGTGTAAATTCCTGTTGGGCAGGAGGAAAGGAGAGGAAACAGGGCCAAGATTATGACTAGACGTGGCCATGGGATGCCCAATCATGAGATAACCTAGAATCCTTTGTCTCAGAAATACCATACCCCCTTGAAAACAAACCCAGTATTCCTCCTGGATGACTGGTCATACACTGCATAGGACATTAGAAACAAAAGGGAATAATAAACTTGCAATGTCAGTACTGTTGGAAAACCAAGAGTAATGTTGCTTATATAAGTATAATAAAAACAAAATCAACTAACTTCAAATAGATCTCCAAAACCATAAGGAACAAGTGAATTCCCCAGCCTTTGTGCCTTTGAGAACCCCATGTGGAAGTCGATACTGGTCTTTCTGATCCATTTCTTTCTCATTTTCCTGCTTTTGCTAATTGCACCACGCCTTATCTATTTCTTCTCTACATTTCTCCACTGACAAATTAAAAGATACTCTGATCAAACAATTAATCAATTAATGTTATAGGACTACCAACCGCTAACTATAGATCTGGAGACTTATGACTACTAAGTATAGCCTAATGGTGAAGATCAACCGTGCTCTGAAGATTTGAAGATATTGATGTCATAAGACAGCAAGAAGCGGTCTAAAGACCACTGTGCCTCCATTCCTGCCTCATCAGCCACCCCTCCCTATTTCCTCACCCTGTAAAATAAATAAGAGGGAGGAATTTTGAAAAACTGAGGACCACGCTCTTTCTAGAGTGAGGTGCTTCCTCCCGCAGTCTACCTTCAGTAACTCAGAGTCAGAGACTAGGTCATTACTTGTTTTCAATTCTGATACGTTTCCGCTGTCTGTGAAATTCTTCCTATGAATTCTACCATTCTGTAAAGTCTATGCTTTTACAGTTTTCTCCTCCATTCTCACTCTGTGTACTCCTCCCCTCCCAAATAAATCTCTTGTGTGAGAGCTGTTGCAGTGTATGACTTTGTGGCATTCCTTGGCCACATCTGCCAAGGTACTTTTGATTGTGAAACCCTAACACTTTTTTTTCCCCCACAGATGACTGCTATGCAAATAAAATTGAGTTTTATTTTTGCCTATAACATCTGTAAAATATTGGGTAATCAATATGTTCTTCCCTGAGGATGATTATTTTTCTCCCTCTCTCAGTATTTCTTAGTTGTCTGTTGTTCTTTCTTGAAGGTTGAGGCCTCTCAGTGTTTTTCCCTTTCACATTTGGGTATCATTGTTCAGGTCATATTTAGGCAGCTATGGCTGTGAGACTCCATTGTTATATCTCCTTTGATATCTCTGGTAGACACAATCTCAGAGGAAGTTTTCTGTTCCTCTGAATACTACAGTCTTCCCACCACCTCTTTTGCAATTATCCCTGAGCCTTATGTAAAAGGGTTGCATTGTAGCTGGACTGTACTCCACAACTCTGCATTTCAATCAGTTTCAGTTTTCTGTAATGATCTCCATCTGCAAAACCATTTATGGATGGCGAGTTTACTAAGCAAATACACAGATATAACATCCCCTGAAATGAAGGGGGATGTCTATATTAATCTAATTAATTGTCTCACTAGACTAGTTTTTTAGAAAAGATATTAGAGGAAAGTTTAGGAATAGAGCTGCTAATGTTCAACTGTGTTTTATTGTGGATGACAACATGCATGCTACATGTATAGCTCAACTTGTCATTTTTATTATATTTGTTGGTGATGAATAAAATGTTACAGAAGAAGTGGCCTCTTCCGTGACATTAGAAGACATATCTGAATTTAAAAAGTAAAAACAAGTGTTAAGGTAAATATTCTTTACAATGTATCTGATAGAAATAAAGATGGTACCCAGGTGATAGAAAGCAAAAGAGGACTGCAAAGTCAACTAATTACGGAACTGCATTCCAAAGTTCATGTTTAATGAAGTGCACAATTCATCAAGAAATTTCAAATATAAAAATAGATAATGTCATTCTTCCACCTATAGGAAACTTTCTGGATAACTCTTGAAATGTAAATGAAGAAAATAATAAAAGTTGGAAAAAAATAGATAATGTCATGAATATTGTTTCCAATACTATTAATTTTATAATGGTCTGTCTCAGTCAGGGTTCTCTTCAATCCCAAATGGAAGGCCCTGCAAAAATATGTATAAGTGATATTATATGAACTGTTTTTATTTATGTACTTAGGAATATACACACATATGCAGACATACATACACATACATGTGTAACAACAATTAAGGAAAAAGAAGTCTTGAATTTGAAAGAGAGAAAAGAGAAAAGGAGGGTACATAGGAGGGGTTGGAGGGATGAAAGGAAAGGGGAAAATGATATAGTTATAATGTCAAAAATTAAAAAAATAATTAAAAGTGGTTTGATACATTGATAATTAAAAGTGTTTGATAATGAAAAGTTGTTAGATTATGATACCACACAACTAGATTTTACAATAGAATCTGACATGGTACCATTTAAAAAATAATTTGTAACATTACATAGATTGAGCAACTTATATTTACATATTTAGAAGTACACACAGATATGTATATAACAACACCTAATGAAACTGGCCATGAATTTGAAAGAGACCAAGGAGAGGTTATATCTAGAAGGAGAGAAGAAAAGGTGGACAATGATACAATTATATTATAATCTCAATTTAAAAAAACTAATATCATTAAAAAGAAAATATAGAACTTCAAAAAAGAAAATGAATAACCAATTTAAACCTGATGTTGCTTTTATGTCTCTTGAATGTCTTTTTAATTACTGAAGGAGATATATTTTAAAGCAAAATTTGTGATGACATTTTTTCCTATGGGCTTGCTTACATACAGCTTGCTTTGACAAATGTGGTCTTCTCACACACACACACACACACACACACACACACACACGCACACACACACGAGAGAGAGAGAGAGAGAGAGAGAGAGAGAGAGAGAGAGAGAGAGAGAGAGAGAAATAAGACATTTGTGGGTTTTCTTGAGGTTTCTTATTTTCAGAGATCAACTTACCCAAATCCCTATTGAACTGGAGCTATATTCACCCACATTTTCTTCATCTTCTTACCTGTGACCTTTCTTGAGGTATTAACAGTTTTTATTTGCAAATATATTTTTGAATTACAAAAATTTGTTTTGACCTGATATTTTTTATCCACTCAGTAGCCTCACTTGTCCTGACTTTCTCTGGTCTTCCTAGTTCCTTCTCTGCTGTTATGCCACTCCACATACATATTTTCTACATGACTGAAAGATAATACTTGTGTTTTCTGCCTCTGTTTAGAGCCTTGCCCCCCATCATACAATCCTCATTCTACTTTCTAGATATTTGTATTTTGGGGATGGCTTGCATGCATGCATGTGGGTGTGTGCATGCATGTGTGTGTGTGTGTGTGTGTGTGTGTGTGTGTGTGTGTGTGTGTATGTATGTATGTATGTATGTATGTATGTGTTTGTCTGATGTGTCTCTATATGTGCATGTCAAAGGCAGAGGTCAATCTTGATTGTTGTTCCACAGGTGCTTTCCTCTTTTTATTTGAGACAGGGTTTCTCACTAGACCTCACAATTCAAATAACTATCATGGAGTTTCCTTGTTTAAAGATGAAGTGGAGTTTAACAAAGGCTATAATGTGAAGAGTCATGAAGTGGCTAGTAATTTGCACTATCATAATGTGAGAATACTTCTATGGTGATTGTTTTTATTATCTTTAAATTTGTATTAATTTCAACATTACTAGGTTGAAAATGGTACATTATAGAAATTATATGAGAGGAAAGTCTGTTGTTTCAATGGAGAAAAAAATTCCCAGAAAACTCAAATGTGTTAAAATACCACATAAGGTACCAAAAAAGGAACAAATGGAACCCTAGTTATAATACTTTCTTTCACAATGTGTTGTGCAAATCATAGCCTTTCAAGGGTCAAAGAATGCCCTACAGGGGCGGTGAATGTAGCTCACTTGCGGAGCAGTTGCCCAAATTGAAAAACTCCAGTGTTCTATAGTCAGAAATGAAAATAATGGTGTTTTATGAAATGATAAATGGGAAGTTATAGATTTAAAATTTTAAATGTCTTGAACTTAAGCCTTTATAACCTTTAAATCCTAACAAGAATTTGTGACAGTATGGACAACTGTTCCATCATCTTAGAGATGACCACTAAGGATAGATGAGGTGGTTGGTCTGGTTATTGTATGAAAATATCCCTCACAATGGGAAGA
This sequence comes from Mus minutoides, assembly GCA_902729485.2. NCBI lineage: Eukaryota > Metazoa > Chordata > Mammalia > Rodentia > Muridae > Mus > Mus minutoides. The sequence continues at coordinate 84,376 of LR753733.1, read as the reverse complement.
AAGTGGCAATTGCCTAAACAGTCACCCTGAAGGTGCTTATTTCTAAAACCTTTAAGCCTAGATGTGGAAGGTCCAGCAGCAGATACCAGCCACATAGTATGATTTTTACCCTCTATCCATCCCTTTAGTGTTTAATTTTAGTAATTAGAGATAATCAAATATAGTTGGAATCTTCTGAGAACCAGATATAGTTTTATGCTCATGTGCATGAATGTATGCTGTCTTTTCTGAGAGACAGTTAGAGTGCCTGGGCAAAGTTAACAATCTGGTGGTGTAACAAAGATTGCCATAGCTCTACCTGCATTCCCAGAGGCCTGCCTGCAATAGAGACAACCTGGTGAGACCATTCTCCAAAATTCCCTACCTGCCTGGTCCCTCCACACTCAGCCCAGATGTGGTAAGCTTTGTATCTCATGTTCCACCTGAAAACTCTTCCTGTATTCATAGAGGCCTGCTGGCAAAAGGGACATGTGAGATACCCTTCAGGCCCCATCCCCTATCTTCCAGGTTCCCCTGGGGCAAGACCAGAAGATGTGTGATGTTTCCTGCCTCTGAGCTGTTTTTAAGCTCTGCCTGAATTCCTAGAAACCTGCTGGCCCCAGGCCTTTTACCTGCCAGGACCCTGCAGGTACAAATTGAAATCTGTCCCACCATTTTCTAGCCTACAACTCTGCCTGCTTTGCCAGAGGTCTCCCAGCCACCAAGAACAACCAAGTAAAACCCCTCTACAAGGTACATCCACCATACTCAGCCCACCCAGCAGCAGGAAACTGCACCTGCTTCCCTTATACTACAATTTCTGGCCCACAACTCTGTCTGTAATCCTGGAGGCCTGTCAGACTCATGCACAACCAGATAGCAAAAGTTCAGTATAAGACCACAAGCAACAAGATCCGGGGGAAACCCCAGATATCCTAACCCAGTCAAACACAAGAAAATGATCTTAAAGCTAATCTTAGGAACATGATAGAGGCTTTTAAAGAGGAAATTAATAAATCCTTTAAAGTTATATAGGAAATACAATGAAACTGTCAAGGAAATCAATAAAATTGCTCAAGACCTGAAAACAGAAATAGAAGCAATAAAGAAAACACAAACAGAGAAAATTCTAGTGGTAGAAAATCTAAGGAAGAGAACAATAACTACAGATGTAAGCATCAACAGAATATAAGAGAAGGAAGAGAGAATCTTAGGCATAGAAGATATGATAGAAGAAATTGATATATCATTCAAAGAAAATGTTAAATCTAAAAAGTATATGACACAAAACACCCCGTATATCTGGGATGCTATGAAAAGACCAAATCTAAGAATAATAGGAATAGAAAAAGGAGAAGATACCAGCTCAAAGGCCCAGAAAGTATTTTCAACAAAATCAAAGAAGAAAATTTAACGAGGTCTCCAAAAGAGATGCTTATAAGCATACAAATAGCTTAGAGAATGCCAAATAGATTTGAGCAGAAAAGAAAATTCTCCCATAACATAGTAATCAAAACACTAACTGTACACAGCAAAAAAAGAATATTAAAAGCTTCAAGGGAAAGAAGCCAAGTAACATATAAAGGCACACCTACCAGAATTATACCAGACTTCTCAACAGAGATCCTAAAAGCCACACAGGCCTGCACAGATGTCTTGAACTCTTTAAGAGACTACAGACTGCTATAGCCAGCATATCTTTCAATCACCATAGATGGATAAAACAAGATATTGATAACAAAACCAAATTTAAACAATATCTATGCATAAATCCAGCCCTACAGAAGATACTAGAAAGAAACTCCAGAGCATGGAGTTTAACTGTACCCAAGAAAACACAAGAAATAAATAATTCCACACCAGCAAAACCAAAATAAGGGAAACCTGCATATTTATACTTGGTCACAAAGCAAGTCTTTACAGATACAAGAAAACTGAAATAACCCCCTGTAATTTATTAGATTAAATCACAGATTAAAGCTAGATTTTTAACAATAAGAAAAACAACAGAAAGCCTACAAACTCATGAAAACTGAACAACTCTCTACTCAATGACCACTGACTGGGTCAAGGAAGAAATAAAGAAATTAGTCTTTCTAGAACTCAGTGAAAATGAAGGCATAGCATACTCAATCTTATGGGCCACAATGAGAGCAGTGATAAAAGGAATGTTCATAGAACTAATTGCCTTCATAAAGAAACTGGAGAGATTTGATAGTAGCAAACTAACAGCAAACTTTAAAGCTCTAGGGAAAAAAAAAAACATGCTCAAGAGGAAATGTCAGGAAATTATCAAATTCATGTCTAAACTCAATAAATTAGAAATAAATTGAATAATACAAAGAATCAAGGAAACAAAGATTTGGTTCCTTGAGGAAATCAACCAGATAGAAAAACCCTTAACCAAACTAATGAAAGGCAGAGAGAAAATGTTCAAGTTAACAAAACCCTAAATGAAAAGAACACAACAACAGACAGCAAAGAAATCCATAGAACTATTAGGTCTTACATCAAAAACCTGTACTCCACAAAATGGGAAAATCTAAACAAAATGTACAATTTTCTTGATAGATACCACTTACCAAAGTCAAATCAGGATCAGGTAAACAACTTACATAAGCCTATAACCCCTAAGGAAATAGAAGCAGTCATTAAAATCTCCCAACCAAAAAAAAATCAGATCGTTTTTGTAGGAGAATTCTACCAGACACTCAAAGAAGAGCTAATAGCAAACTACTCCACAAAATAGAAACAGAAGGAACATTGCCAAACTCTTTCTACGTGGCCACAAGTCACACTGATGCCTAAACCACACAAAGACTCAGTAAAGAAAAAGAATTTAAGACCAATTTCCATTATAAACATTGAAGGAAAAATAATATAATTATTGCAAATTGAATCCAGGAACATGTTAAAAAGCATGAAAAAGTAGGCTTCATCCCAGGAATGCAGGGATGATTAGGTATATAAAAGTCCATCAATGTAATCCACCATATAAACAAACTGAAAAAAAAAAAGCACAATATAATCTCATTAAGTGTTGAAAAATGCCTTTGACAAAATCAAATACTCTTCCATAATAAAAGTCCTAGAGATCAGGGATACAGGTACATAATGACCAACAACAAATTAAATGGAGGGAGACTTAAAGTAATCTCAGCATAACCAAGGAAAAGATGAGGCTGTTCTCTTTCTCAGTATATATTCACTATATTACTTAAAGTTTTAGCTAGAGAAATAAGACAACTAAAGGAGATAAAGGGAATAGAAATTGAAAAGAAGTCAAAGTATCAGTATTCACTTGATGATATTATAGTATAGAATAGTGACCCAAGCAGTTGCACTAGAGAACTCTGACAGCTAATAAGAATCTTCAGCTAAGTGACTGGATACAAAATTAGCTCCAAAAAAAAAAAAAAAAAAAAAAATCAGTAGCTCTAGTATATAAAAACAATCTGTGCCCCGGAGTTGACACTGAGCCACAGCTCTCCATAACCAAATCCTGACCAGAGAGAAATGGTATACCAAGGGTGCTGACACACCAAAGATCTCAGGAGCACAGGCCCTGAGACCAGTGACGACCAGAGATAACCAGATGGTGAGAGGCAAGCACAAGAACATAAGCAACAGAAACCAAGGCTAATTGACATCATCACAACCCAGTTCTCCCACCAGGATACCTCAACACACGTGAAAAACAAGATTCTGGTTAACATATAAATGGAGATCTGTCAGAATTAGATCAGGATTCTCAAGAGAGACTCTAAAAGAGAGAAGATTTTGGGCAGGTGTCATACAGACCCTAAGAGAACAGAATGCCAGCCCAGGCTATGATACCCAGCAAAACTCTTTATTACTATAAAGGGAGAAACCAAGATATTACACGACAAAACCAAACTTAAACAATATCTTTTCAACAATCCAGCCCTACAGAGAATAATGGAAGGAAAATTCCAACACAAGGAGGGAAAATACATACAAGAAAAAAACAAGCAAATAATCTCACAACAGACCCTGAAGAAGAGAGTCACATAAGCATAATTCTACTTCTAACTACAAAAATAAAAGGAAGCAACAATCATTGGTCATAATATCCCTTAATATAAATGTATTCAATTCCCCAATAAAAAGACATATACTAACAGGCTGCAGGGTTATATAAACAGAATGCAGGGTTTTGCTGCACACAGGAAACATACCTCAGTGACAAAGATAGCATCTATCTCAAAGTAAAAGGCCATAAAATTTTTTCTATATAATTGTCCCAAGAAACAAGATGAAGTAGGAATTCTAGTATCCAATAAAATAAACTTTCAACCAAAAGTTATCAAAAAAGATGGGGAAGGATACTACATGCTCATCAAAGGAAAAATCAACCAAGATGAGCTCTGAATTCTGAATAATTATGCACCAAATGAAGGGCACCCACATTTATAAAAGAAATATTTGTGGCACTCAAAGCACATACTGAACCTCACAAAATAATAGTAAGAGATTTTAACATTCTACTCTCACCAATGGACATATCATGGAAACAGAAAATAAAAAGAGCCACAATGGAACCAAGGGAAGTTATGAACCAAATATCTACAGAGTATTTCACCCTAAAACAAAAAAGTATACCTTCTACTCAGTACCTCATGGTACCTTCTCCAAAATTGACCACAAAGCTACACACAAAGCCATCCTCGACAGGCAGTGGTGGTGCAAGCACTTCCTAGCATTTGGAAGGCAGAGGCAGGTGGATTTCTGAGTTTGAAGCTAGCCTGGTCTACAGAGTGAGCTCCAGGACTGCCAGGGCTACACAGAAAAAAACAACAACAACAACAACAAAAAAAAACCTGTTTCGTAAAAACAAGAATAAAAACAAAACAAAACAAAAATCCATCCTCAAAAATAAAAGAAGATTGAAATAATCTCATATATCCTATCAGATCACCACAGACTAAGACTGGTCTTCAAAAACAACAAAAACAACAGAAAGCCCACATACACATGGAAGCTGAACAAAACTGTACTCAATGATAACTTGGTCAGGGAAGAAACAAAGAAAGAAATTAAAGACTGTTTAGAATTTATTGAAAATGAAGGTACAACAGTCCCAAACTTATAGGACACAAGGAAAGCAGTGCTAAGAGGAAAACACATAGCACTGAGTGCCTCTATAGAAAAATTGGAGAGAGAACACACTAGCAGCTTATCAAATCTGAAAGTACTTGAGCAAACAGAAGCAAATACATTTAAGAGGAGAGGGCGGAAAATAATCAAACTCGGGGCTCAAATCAACCAAGTAGAAACAAAGAGAACTATACATAGAATCCACAAAACCAGGAGTTAGTTTGACCAAAGAGCACAGAGATGGGATCCAAATTAATAAAATCAGAAATGAAAGGGGAAATATAAAAACAGAAGCTGAAGAGATTTTAAAAAATCGGAGAAAGGGGAACACTCCTCCACTGCTGGTGGGACTGCAAGCTTGTTCAACCACTCTGGAAATCAGTCTGGCGGTACCTCAGAAAATTGAACATAGTACTACCGGAAGATCCAGCAATACCTCTACTTGGCATATATCCAGAAGAGTTTCCATCTGGTAATAAGGACACATGTTCCACTATGTTCATAGCAGCCTTATTCATAATAGCCAGAAGCTGGAAAGAACCCAGATGTCCCTCAACAGAGGAATGGATACAAAAAATTTGGTACATTTACACAATGGAGTACTANAGTCTCATAATTGCTATGGAAATAGAAGCAGTCAAAAGACTCCCAACCAGAAAAAAAAAAAAAAATTCCCAGGAGCAGATGATGTTAATGCAAAATTCTACCAGAACATCAAAGAAGCCCTAACACAAATACTGTTTAAACTGTTCCACAAAATAGAAACAAATGAAGACACAGTTACACTGATACCTAAACCACACAAAGGCCCCAAAAGGAAAGAAAACTTCAGGCCAATTTCCCTCATGAATATTGATGCAAAAATATTCAATAAAATTTTTGCCAACCAAATCCAAGAACACATCAAAATGATCATCCACCATGATCAAGTAGGCTTCATCCCAGTGTTTCAGGGATGGTTCAATATCTGGAAATCCATTAACATAATCTATTATATAAACAAACTCAAAGAAAAAAAACCACAAGATCATCTTATTAGATGCTGAGAAGGCCATTGACAAAATACAACACTCCTAAATACTAAAAGTATTGTAGAGAACAGGAATTTAAGTTCCATACCAAAATATAATAAAAGAAATATATAGCAAGGCAGATATGATGAATCTAATAGAATAGAATGTGGGAAAGAACATTGAACACATTGGCACAGGGGAATATTACCTAAACAGATCACCAATGACTTATGCTTCAAGATCAAGAATTGACAAATGGGACCACATAAAATTAAAAAAACTTCTGTACGGTGAAATACACAGTCAATAGGACAAAAAGGCAAGCCACAAGTATGGAAAAGATCTTTTTTTTTTCTTTCAAATTTTTATTAGTTATTTTCTTCCTTTTCATTTCAGATGCTATCCCGAAAGTCCCCTATACCGTCCCCCAACCCTGCTCCCCAACCCATCCACTCCCAATTCTTGTCCCTGGCATTCCCCTCTATTGGGGCATATAAAGTTTGCAATACCAAGAGGCCTCTCTTAAAATGATGGCCGACTGGGCCATCTTCTGCTACATATGCAGCTAGAGACACAAGCTCCGGGGGTACTGGTTAGTTCATATTGAAGTTCCAACTATAGGGTTGCAGACCCCTTCAGCTCCTTGGGTACTTTCTCTAACTCCTCCATTGGGGGCCCGGTGTTCCATCCAATAGATGGCTGTGAGCATCCACTTCTGTATTTGCCAGGCACTGGCATAGCCTCAAATGTGACAGCTATTTCAGGATCCTTTCAGGAATATCTTACTGGCATATGCAATAGTGTCTGCATTTGGTGGCTGATTATGGGATTGATCCCCAGGTGGGGCAGTCTCTAGATGGTCAATCCTTTCGCCTAGCTCCAAACTTTGTCTCTGTAACTCCTTACATGGGTATTTTGTTCCCTATTCTAAGGAGAAATGAAGTATCCACACTTTGGTCTTCCTTCTTCTTGAGTTTCATGTGTTTTGTAAAAAGTATCTTGGGTATTCAAAGTTTCTGGGCCAATATCCACTTATCAGTGAGTGCATATCATGTGAGTTCTTTTGTGATTGGGTTACCTTACTCAGGATGATACCCTCCAGATCCATCCATTTGCCTAGGAATTTCATAAATTCATTATTATTAATTACTGAGTAGTACTCCATTGTGTAAATGTACCATATTTTCTGTATCCATGCCTGAGTTGAGGGATATCTGGGTTCTTTGCAGCTTCTGGCTATTATAAATATGGCTGCTCTGAACATAGTGAAGCATGTGTTCTTATTACCAGTTGGAACATATGCCCAGGAGAGTTAGTGCTGGATACTCTGGAAGTTATATGTCCAATGTTTTTTCATATTTCTAATGATTTAATATTTTCTTATAAAATAGCTAAATATCAGTAAGACAAAAACAATATCAGAAATCTAGATTATTCAATACTTACAGTAACATTTCAGACTGAATTTTGTTTAGTATATGATAACGAGAGGATTTGCTTTTCTTTTATTGTTGAGAATAGTTTTTACTATCCTGGGTTTTGTGTTATTCCAGATGAATTTTCAAATTGCCCTTTCTAACTCTGAAGAATTCAGTTGGAATTTGATGGGCATTGCATTGAATCTTTAGATTGCTTTTGGCAGGATAGCCATTTTTACTACATTAATCCTGCCAATCCATGACCATGTGAGATCTTTCCATCTTCTGAGATCTTCTTCAATTTTTTTCTTTAGAAACTTGAAGTTCTTATCATACAGATTTTTCACTTCCTTGGAGTCACACCAAGGTATTTTATATTTGTGACAATTGTGAAGAGTGTTTTCCTAATTTCTTTCTCAGTCTGTTTATTCTTTGTGTAGAGAAAAGCCACTGATTTGTTTGAGTTAATTTTATATTCACCTACTTCACTGAACCTGTTTATCAGGTTTAAGAGTTCTCTAGTTGAATTTTTAGAATCTGTTATATATACTCTCATATAATCTGCAAATAGTGATATTTTGACTTCTTCCTTTCTAATTTTTATTACTGTGATCTTCTTTTGTTGTCTAATTGCTCTGGCTAGGATTTAAAGTACTATATTGAATAGGTAGGGAGAAAGTGGGCAGCCTTGTCTAGTCCCTGATTTTAGTGGGATTGCTTCCAGTTTCTCTCCATTTAGTTTGATGTTGGCCACTGGTTTGCTGTATATTGCTTCTCTTATGTTTAAGTATGGGCCATGAATTCCTGAACTTTCCAAGACTTTTATCATGAATGGGTGTTGGATTTTGTCAAATGCTTTCTCAGCATTTAAGGAGATGATCATGTGATTTTGTCTTTGAGTTTGTTTATAGTCGATTACATTGATGGATTTCAGCATATTAAACCACGCCTGCATCACTGGGATGAAGCCTACTTGGTCATAATGGATGATAATTTTTATGTGCTCTTGGATTCAGTTTGTGAGGATTTTATTGAGTATTTTTGCATTGATATTCATAAGGGAAATTGGTCTGAATATCTCTTTCTTTGTTAGATCTTTGTGTGGTTTAGGTATCAGAGTAATTGTAGCTTCATAGAATGAATTGGGTAGAGTACCTTCTGTTTTTATTTTGTGGAATAGTTTGAGGAGAATTAGGATTAATTCTTCTTTAAAGTCTGATAGAACTCTGCACTAAACCCACCTGGTCCTGGGCTTTGTTGTTGTTGTTGTTGTTGTTGTTGTTGTTGTTGTTGGGAGACTATTACTGACTGCTTAGATTTTTAATCTGATCCTGATTTAAGTTTGGTACCTGGTATCTGTTTAGACAATTGTCCATTTCATCCTGGTTTTCCAGTTTTGTTGAGTGTTGCTAACCACATTACAGTTAAGAAACCAAATGCAGCAGATAATTTAAAGTGGAATGAGTAAATAAATAGCAGAGTTATTTAGTCTGGCAAATCTTGCTTTTGAACCTGTGCACTTGATGCCTCACTAATATTGCTGAAATTATCACAGATTCAGTGACTGCGAACAGATTTTCAAATCTCTGTTACTGGCTACAGCAGATTGTCAGAAAAGACTCTTGGTCTTTTTTTTTTTTTTTTTTTTTTTTTTTTTTCCGAGACAGGGTTTCTCTGTATAGCCCTGGCTGTCTTGGAACTCACTTTGTAGACCAGGCTGGCCTCGAACTCAGAAATCCGCCTGCCTCTGCCTCCCAAGTGCTGGGATTATCTTTTGTTTTGTTTTCTTTTGTTTTCTTTTCTTTACTTTGCTTTATTAGACTTTCTCTAACACTATAGATGAGTGTGAGCATCCACGTCTGTATTTGCCTCACATGAGAGAGCTATATCAGGGTCTCTCCAGCGCAATCTTGCTGGCATATGCAATAGTGTCTGGGTTTGGTGGCTGATTATGGGATGGATCCATTCTTATGCTTGCTTTTTGCCATCTTTTAATCTCTGGTGTTAGATGTTCTAGCTGTCTCTGGCTGGAGCTTGTTCCTCCTTTGATTCTGTAGCCTCTGTCAGCGCTCCTGAGAGTCCAGCGCTCACCTGAGGCCCAGTGGTTTAGAACACTCTCTGCAGGCAAGTTCTCCTCTTTCAGGGAAGGTGTCCAGAATTCTGGAGTTCTGATATAGTTCCTGAGTCCTAGGGTCAGAGCCCTCCCTGGAGGCTGACTCTCTTCTGGCAAGTAAGGTACCCTGTGTTCTGGGTCTCAGCTCTGCCTTCTGGCTGAGGATGAAGGCCTAAAGGGACTCTGTCCAAGAACCTCTGTTGCTTCTGCTGCCCACATGCTCTCAACAGATCCCAAGTTCCTGGGTATGCTAGGGGGCCTGAGGCATGGAGAGTCCTCTGGGGACCTTGGATCCTCCTCTGCTGGCTTCACAGGGAAGATGGTGTGCAGCTGGCCCCTCTAGTCGTCTGGGCTTCCATTGTCCCTGTTCCTGCTGGCACAAGACCCTCAGGGATTCTTTGGAACTGATGTTGCTTTCTACTCACCTGTGATCCCTAGGCCCTGGCTGTGCTAGGGGCCCTGTGGCATGGATAGTCCTCTGGGGACCTTTGGACCCAAGCAGGGTTCACAGTAGGGAAAAGATCTTACAACCCTACATCTAATAGAGGGCTGTCTAATTTAGGGTTGTATTGCTGTGAGCAGACACAATGACCAAGACAAGTCTTATAAAGCAATATTAAACATCCTTAGTCATCAAGAAACTGCAAATCAAAATGACACTGATATTCCATGTTAGACCAGTCAGAATGCCTTAGATCAAAATTCAAGCATGAACTCATGCTGGTGAGGATGAGGAGCAAGGGGAGCCCTCCTCCATTTCTGGTGGTAATGCAAACATATATAACCACCTTGGAAATCAGTTTCAGAAATTAGACTCAGAAATTTGAGAATAGTTCTGCCTGAAGACACAGTAATACCACTCCTGGGAATATATATACTAAAGATGCTCTATAATATGACAAGGACACTTGTTCAACTATGTTCATAGAGTATTTATTCCTAATAGCCAGAAACTGGAAACAATTTAGATGCCCCTAAACTTAAATGTGGATAAAGAAAATGTGGTGCATTTACAAAATGGAATATTACTCAGCCATTAAAAACAAGGACATCATGAAATTTGTGGGCAAATGTATGGAACTTAAAACAGTCATCTGGAGTGAGTAAATCCATATACAAAGAGATAAACATGGTAAGTACTCATATATAATTGGATACTAGCCATAAGGTACAGAATAATCATACTACCACCCACAGACCCAAAGAAGCTATGTAACAAGGAAATCCCAAAGGAGGCTTGAATCTTATGGAGAAGGGGAAATAAAATAGACATTGGGTGTGTATGGTAATGAGAAACTGCTTGGGAGATGTGGTGTAGAGGAGAATAGAAGGGAATCAAGTGTGGGGAGGACAGAGGGAGAGAGATGTGGGAGGCAGAAATGGAATTCATGTTTGAAGATCTCAGTGACAAGCTTGGCCAAGGGAAACTACCAGGATTCCATGAGGGTTACTCTAGCTAAGACTCCTAGTAACATTTTGAATCTGAAACAGCTACCTCCTGTAACCAGGTAAGAGTTCCAATGGAGAGATGGGGATGCACTCCGAACCCACTATTTTTCCTGCCTAAAAGATGTGCATGGATCAAGAGAGAGCAGCAATTGAAGGAATAACCAACCCATGACTAGCCTACTTGAGATCTGTGCCCTGATTGAGAACCCATCCCTGATACTATTAACAATATTCTGCCATACTTTCAGACATGAGCATCACTATCATATTAAAGGCTTCATCCAGCAATGGATGGAAACAGATGCAGAGGCTCATAGCCAAACATTAAGTAAAGCTTGCAGAAGATGGGGAGAATGGATTGAAGGAGCCAGAGAGGTCAAGAACACAAGAAAACCAACAGACTCAAATAAGCTAGGATCATCAGAGCTCACTGAGACTTAATCACCAACTAGAGAGCATACATGAGATGGACCTAGTCCCTCTACACATATATAACCAATATGCAGCTTGGTCTTCATGTCAGAATCCTAATGTCAGGAGCAAGGTCTGTCTCTGATTTTGTTGCTTGCTTTTGGATCTTTTTCCTAATTGGACTGTGTTGTTCAGCCTCAATAGAAGAGGATTCACCTAGTCCTACTGTTACTTGATATGCCAAGGCTGGTAGTAACATGAGAGGCTTCCCCATCTCTGAAGAGAATGGGATTGGGGATGGGGGAGATGAGGGAAGAGGGTGGGACTGCAAGTAGAGGAGGAAGGGGATGTAAAGCAAGTAGGTAAATAAGTAAGTAAGTAAGTAAGTAAGTAAGTAAGTAAGTAAGTAAGTAAGTAAATAAATAAATAAATAAATAAATACACAATTTTTTAAAAAGATATAGACATTCTCAAAATGAAGAACCCTAGGAAAAGTTACTGCTTATGAGAAGGTTGGTTCCCTATTTCTGGTCATGTATAGTGAGTGTCCTTAATGAGTCACATGTTACCATAGAATTTCTAGCTCCTTCCACAGCTGTGACATCATTATTCACACAATCTGACAGTAGGAAGTCAGGCAGTCAGGTTGGATAACAGCTTGCTGGAGTCTCAAAAATTTTAAACTTTCATTTCTTCCAAAGAAAACAAAGAGATAGAAAAGAATAAAGTAGAATAAAGTAGGTTCTTCTTCTATTTCTTCTTCTTCTTCTTCTTCTTCTTCTTCTTCTTCTTCTTCTTCTTCTTCTTCTTCTTCTTCTTCTTCTCCTTCTCCTTCTCCTTCTCCTTCTCCTTCTCCTTCTCCTTCTCCTTCTCCTTCTCCTTCTCCTTCTCCTTCTTCCTGTTTGTTTTGTATCACTTGATTTTCAGGAAAAGGTGAATGGTTAAATTATTATGATACACCTTCAGAGCAAAACAAATTGTTGGTAATTTTCTCTGTTTAAAAGGAAGTTATCTACTTTTAGGAGACAGAAATAACCTTCTAATGAAAAGAGCAAATAAGCTTAAAAACAAGTGTCAAACAATAAAGAAGAAAAAATTTAAAGTACAAAGCATCCTGAGGTAACACATTCTTTCTACCTCTAGAGAGACACATCTGCATGGAATGCCCAGACATACAACTGATCTCCCTACACTCTACTCTAGAGATGACACACAGAAACAAAGTAGCTGTGCTGAACCAGGAGAAGCAACATCTTGTTATTGAGATTTTCTGTGTTCTTGACATCCTGTTTTTTGTAGCAGCACATGTTATTTACCTATTTATATGAGATAATGACAGTGAACCCAGAAAAGTAGACTATGACCCAACAAACAATCTTTTCCAATTCCTTCAGAATTCACTATTTTTCTGAATTCAAGTTAATCACATCCCCCTTCTTTCTTTAGTTTTCCATCTTTGTAGACCCTGTGATTTTAATTAATTTTATAGTATTAATTTATTAATATGCTATCACTTACTATCTTAGGCAAAATAATTCCGTTTTGTTTAATCTAGTGTTTTCCAAACCATGGTTTTAAAAGTACTTTAGTGATTTAGGAACAGAACGAAGAAGAAGAAGAAGAAGAAGAAGAAGAAGAAGAAGAAGAAGAAGAAGAAGAAGAAGAAGAAGAAGAAGAAGAAGAAGAAGAAGAAAATGGCATAACAGCAGACTAGCACAGTACAGTATAGAAGAGTTAATATAAAATTGTATTGCTCACAGTAAGGCTTTTGTTTCATGAATTTTGTTATGGCATGCAGGAGAATCACAAATAATTTATAATCTTACCATTTTTGGTAAGAACAAAATATTTTAAATCTATCGTTTTAGGTGATCTGATATTTTTTGACCTGATATTCTTATTTTGTTATATGTCTCATGTCCTCAGTATTTTTTCAACTGCCATGCTTCCTATCCCACAGTCAGAACTCATAGAGAGTTCTAGAAGGTTTTACATTTTCTTTGCAGTTATCCCTCTTTTCAAATTCCATTCTATCCATGTATCTACATATCTATGCATCTATCTACCTATCAATCCATCTATCATCTAATTTTTTGAGGTTTCTCTGTGTAGCTCTGTCTGACCTGGAACTCACTCTGTAGACCAAGCTGGCTTTGAAATCAGAGATCCATCAGACTCTGCCTCCCCAGTGCTGGCATCAAAGGCATGTGCCAAGACCATCTGGGTAGTTTTATTTTGATTGAAAAATAAAAATTATACTTTATCTCATAGTGAGATTAAAATGTATGATTTCAATGTTTGTTTCAAAGCATGTATACATTGTAGAGTGGCAAAAGAAAATTAATTAGTGTATCATTTATATATTGCTTCACATTTATTTCAAAATATAAATGCATTATTATTATTATTATTATTATTATTATTATTATTATTATTATTATTTCTAGACGCATGAGTCTGTGATTTAATCCTGGTCTATTTCTCCTATCTGAATGAAACTATTTATACATCGACCATCTGAATGCTACAAGGAGAAGACTGTCTCCTAAAGTGGGTGAAGCTTGAGCATTAGGAGCCCTCAAAGCCCTCTTACAGAGTGATATACTTCCTAGTAGTAGCACTTCCCAAGGGCCAAGCATATTCAAACCGCCACAGGCTTAGAAAGGAAATGTCCTCCAGATCTCTTGTTCAGAGTTTGATCTGTCCAAAGTTGATCAATCTAATTATTGAAAAATGATTGTATCTTGAACATTCTGACTAGGTTAATGACAGTTCACTGAAATAGTTTTGGAAGCCTGTTGTAAAATATACTTGCAGGATACATCCTTTCTCACCCTCTCCCCCTTTGCCTGCCTCTCTGCTTCCTAGATACTATGTGGTTTGCAGATATGTTTGATCCATCATGCACTTCAACCAAGGTGAATTAATCACAGGCAGAAATTAAGCAATGCAACCAGGTTACATACTGAGACCTCTGAAACCAAGAGTCAAAATAGATCATTCCTCTATTAAGCTAATTTTTCCTCCTTCAGGTACTCATCACAGTTATGGGAAAATGACAAAAATAGCATAGAGCAGACATTCCTCAGAGGACCTTGGACAAAGGACTCTCAATTATGTTTAAAACATGTTTATCTGCTTTTATTACAGAACCATATCAGAGCTGCAAGAATATAGAGAAAAAGAACTATTTATAAGAGGTGATTTTGTAAAATTATTGAGTGTAATAGTTCAAAGTTAAGTCCTCATTTTGGAAAAATGTGTGGAAACTTTGAAAACATACTGCCATATGATCCATTGATTGGAACTAAAATCAGTGTGCTGTAGAAACAGCAACCACATGACCACTGTCTACATAACCGAGACATTATCCATGTGCTTTTACATTTATTATGTGTAACCTAATAATACAAAGCATGATGTTTAAACTGTCCTTGAAAGAATGAATGACATTGGTGTGGAATAGAGGACAGCTAATGGACATATGTCACTTCCTATCTTTCTCTGGATAAAAAAACAAAGTGGCATGCTCTATGATTTTTGCTTGTTTGCTTATTTTATGTGAAACTGTCAATAAAATGAAATTCACTTGCTCACAACTTGAACATGAACAAGTGTTGTCCCTGTTTCTCTCTCTCAGACTTCACTTTCCTGACTGATCCTAATCTCATTTTATAAATACAGTAACTACAGTCACTGATTATTATGGATTCTGGAAATAATTCCCACCAGAATATTAGAAAAATATCTAACACTAAGTTTACTGATAACAATATAGCAAGATAGTAAATACTTTAATAACTTTTAATAAAACTTAGGTGATAAAGATACTCTCTTGATATAAGAAAATGCAGTTTCCATGCAACTTTAATAAAAATACAGACATTACACTATAAATTAAACAAATTATATACTATAAGTGGATGCTAGATCAGAATAAAATATATAGTTTTTACGACATTCAAGCCATTACAAACTGTGTGGTTTTAGCACCGGAGTAAATGCAGAACTTCTTCAACACTTTATTTTAAATAAGTTCTTAACCAGAAATATGGTTTCCCTTTTTCTCCTATGTATTTCTTTCTATTCTTGTAAAAAAAAAATCCTTAAGCTATCCTTGAGTTACAACAATAGAAATAATTTGGATGGGTCCCAGTTGTCAATCAAAGTGACAGCTATGAAATAAAATCAGCCTATTTGCTAGTGAATGAAATTTTACCTCTGCAGTATAATCACTGGGGTGACTCTTAAATGTAAAGATGACTATTGGTTAGGTCTCTCTAATGTTACTATGTATATACCTCCATTTAAGGGTACAATTTATTTATTTATTTATTTATTTATTTATTTATTTATTTATTTGGGTTTTTCGAGACAGGGTTTCTCTGTATAGCCCTGGCTGTCCTGGAACTCACTTTGTAGACCAGGCTGGCGTCGAACCAGGAATCTGCCTGCCTCTGCCTCCCAAGTGCTGGGATTAAAGGCGTGCGCCACCATGCCCGGCATGGTACACTTTAATAGGATATTATTTTGTCCTGTAAAATATATGTCTAGACTTACTTTTTTGTGCAAATTTCCTCATTTATTTAAAGCAAGGTGAGCATGTACTCTGTTTTTCACCCTCAAACTCAATGTTTCTTTCTTCTACTTCCTATGTGTCTCTCTATCCAGCCTCCTGACCTCCTCTTACATTTTTTTTTCTTTTTTATTGGATATTTTCTTTATTTACATTTCAAATGCTAGCCCAAAAGTACCCTATACTCTCTTGCCCACCCTACTCCCCTACCCAATGAAGAATGAGACCAATGAAGTATTGCAATGCTACCTATACAGCCATACCATCACTGTTCATAGAGTCCTATTTACACTTTCTCCAAACATCACATGTCCTCCCATGGGTCTTTAATATTCTTAAGAAAAGTTGTTCTGGTATCTACATATGATCTTTTAGTAATATCAGTTAAAGATCCTTGGTTACAGAATAGTATTACCCATGTCAGTAGTCTGACATAGAAACCAGGTTACAACCTGAGTACCCCAAAAGAAATCTCAGGAAAACTCCATGTGACTTTGCTTCAGTAAAACATCAACAAGTTTGCATCCCATGATACTACCAGAAACTCTCACTTCATTTACTGCCTCAGCTGACAAGACTGAGAAATAGACTTCGTCCTTCCTTTCCATTTGAATGCACTTTAGTACCTTGCATGAAGAGAGTTAGGAAAGGTTGAATAATTAGATATTTTTGCCACTCAGTGGTCATTTTCAACCCTTTTTTATGAAAAGTCTAAACTTCATCAAAAGTAAGTCTATCCACCAAACTCAGACACTATTGCATATGCCAGCAAGATTTTGCTGAAAGGACCCTGATATAGCTATCTTGAGTGAGGCTATGCCAGTGCCTGGAAAATACAGAAGTGGATGCTCACAGTTTTTTATAGGATGGAACACAGGACTCCCAAGGAAGGAGCTAGAGAAAGTACCCAAGGAGCTGAAGGGGTCTTCAACCCTATAGGCGGGAGAATAACATGAACTAACCAGTACCCCCAGAGCTCGTGTCTCTAGCTGCATATATAGCAGAAGATGGCCTAGTTGGCCATAAAGAGAGGCCCCTTGGTCATGCAGACTTTATATGCCCCAGTACAGGGGAACGCCAGGGCCAAGATGTGGGAGTGGGTGGGTAGGGGAGCAGGGCGGGGATGGGGGAGGGTCTAGGGAACTTACTGGATAACACTTGAAATGTAAATGAAGAAAATATCTAATAAATATTGGAAAAAAACAAAACAAAAAAACAAATTAAAAAAAGTAGGTTTTAAAAAAAATCTAAACCTACAAATAAAGGATAGCCATAATAGAAGATAATCAGTTTAATTAAAGTTAGCCTATGAAAAGTTTTTGTCCTGTTGTAGTGTTATGCATTCCACTTCAGAAAATCACATCTTCTATTTTGACTTGATTTCTATGTCTGAGAACTGACATGGATAATAGTATTCTCTAACCAGGGATTTCTAATTGATGTTATTAACAGATCATATGGAGAAACCAGAAGGAATTTTCTTACTAATATTAAAGTGTAAACATACTTAAAATTATTTATTTATTTTTATTTTATGTACATTGGTGTTTTGACTGTATATATGTCTGTGAGAAGGGGTTGGTCCCCTGGAACAGGAGTTATAGACAGTTGTAAGCTACTATGTAGGTATTGGGAATTAAACCTGGGACTTCTTGGAAAAGTAGTCTTAAACACTGAGCCAACTCTGCAGCTTCCTATGAACTTATATTTTTAAAGCTTAAAATACAAAATCAATGCTATATTTCAAATATGATACCAAAATTCAGGTGTGGTGGTACATGCCTTTAATCTCACCACTCAGGAGGCAGCAGTTGGTATATCTTTATTAGTCAAGGCCAATGTAAGAAAAGAAAGAGAAACAAAAAGGAACTTGTTTATGGAATTAAACTGTAGACTACATTTCCATTTAGAGCCTGCTATCAAGCAAAATATTTTAATTTTGAGATGGAAAACTAGGTACTAATCAAGAATTTTAAGTAAATAAGGGTGTATCAAGATAAAATTTTCCCTTTGTCTAAATTAGCATTCTATAACATATAGATTTTCACTAAATTTATAGATATTAATGAATTATATTCACTACAGCATGCAAAAATGGACATGATATTATATTATATTGAAGATATTTGAGGTCTAGTAGTTAAAACACAAAAAGTGGCACAATTTATATGTTCAATGTGAAATACATTTGCAAATATATATATATTGGCATTAAAATGCATATTTCAACATGCAATAATAATTAAGACACTAATCTTAAAGGGGTTGTGAAATTTATTTACGATGTGTAACAGATATTAAAATGTAAGTTTGATAGATCAGAATTACCTAATAAAGTAAATAATTACTATTAAAAATAATGAACTATTGAAGATAAGTTCACACGATTTTACCCGGTTCAAGAAAGAAAATAGTGAAGAAAAACTAAATAATTCCTGAAACAAGACAAACATAATGAAACAAAACAATAATATAGCTAAAATAAGGTGCCAGGAATATGAATAATGGCAATAGTCTTGAATGTTTATGTTATTGTACGTAGGGAAGTTCATTTAATAGAATATGTACTTGAAACATATTAAAATCACCAACAGTAGGGAGCCAGTTAAATGGCTTGGTGCTGTTATTGTTTAATCATATTTGGGGAGGCAAAATGTAACATAGATAGCGAAACTTCCTAATAACTTGGCAGTTTGTATTATAATAATATAAACTTTATTGCCAAGGTGAGATTATTTAAAGTAAAAGTTTAAAAGGGTAAATAAGATTATATTTTTGAAAAAAGAAAAATTTTGTGAAAGATATGGAAGAAAACTTATATCATTTACATTAATGCTTTTTCCAGCTTATTGAAGTCATAAAGGGAGGTGCTACTGAGAATAAAAGTAGCAAAGTTACAAGGCAAAGCCTGTAAACTATTCACAACCACCAGAGTTCTGGAAGAGTAAAACAAGGTCTGGTCAGGTTTATGGTCCCGTTCATTTTAGAAGGTATACATTCTTAGTAGACATTTAATTACCATAATTGTGCATTTTTTTCCCAGTAGCATGCATAAGTTCCAAAGAATCTAAAGGAAAAAAAAAAAAAAAAAAAAAAGCAAGCAGGAGCAGTGCTGAGATAGAGTGTGGTTCCGGGGGTTCTTGGCAACTTCATGTAACATGTAGGCTCTTACACTACCTGTCTCCTTACTCAAATTTCATATGTTGAAATTCCAGTTCTTGGAATCTTGAAATGTAACTCTGATTGGCATAAGATCAATTCAGATAGAACTATTTATATGAAATCACACTAGAGCAGTAATTTTAATTCTTGATAGCCTGTTTAGCCATTAAGACTCTTACAAATAGTAGGCACACATACAGGGAAAATGCCATTACTATTGTGGAGATGCTGACCAAACCACAGAACTATGAAAGTCTAGAACAATCATTTCCAAGAACCTCTAAAGTTAGCATGCTCATGCCATCTCCTTGCTCTCAGACTTGCAGCCACCAATTTTATGAGACAGTGAAGAACTTTGGACATCACAGTAATCCATGTGAATAGCAGAACAAGAAAAGCAGAAGATCAAGGAGTAAAAAATTAGAGAAATTCCAGAAAGCATTCAGATGTCTGGCTTTGAGTGGTTTTCTGGGAGGTGGTACTTCATGGATTCACAGCAATTTGCTAAAATTAAAATGACATTTGTATAAGCATGAATTTTTTCACTGGTCACATTTTATCCCATTAGAATATATTAAGATTTATGAATAGTATTTATAACTTGATATTCAGAGAAGACACACAAAATTGTATTATACTAAGTAATGCTATTGACATGAATAAATATGATAACAGATAGAAAAAAATCACTTCTGTAGATGTACCATAATCTTAATTGACTTAGTATTTTTTTTCTGCTTTTTGTTTTTGTTTTTTGAGACAGGAAATTACACAGGGCAGGCTACCCTTAAATTGTCTATGTTGCTGAGAATGACCTTGTACTTCCAGTGTACTTCTATCTACCTCAAGAGGGAATCACATGGACTATAGGCATGCATCAGAACACTGTGTTTATGCACTTATAAGGATGAAATTCAGGGCTTTCTGTATGCTAGGCAAGCTCTCTAACAACCAACCTATATCCTTATCCCACTACTATTTTCAAAGCCCATTATTATTTTGTCAGATATAAGGGAAAATAGGCATGGTAATCCTGAGGTACTTATTTTTGTTTCCTTCTACCCATTTTAAGGCTAACCAGAGCCTATCAATAGAAATAATAAAGATTAAAAGAAGTAATTTATTTGCAGCTTTGCCCATAGTGCTATATATACATGATAAGGGGGTTATAGGTGGAAGGAGCAAGAAAATTTCTCTGAGGAACAAATTAATAGTTTTGAGAAAAATTAAAATGAAACAGCTAAAGTGGTAACTCTAAGAACAGAACAATAATTCTTGATGTTTACAATACCTGTGTCCCAAGATATAGATATCTGTAGTAGTTTACATGAGATATTGAGAAGAAAGGAATATACTTTTGTGTTTAGGTCAAATGTTCTATAAATATTTAGGTCAATTTGCTTCATAACTTCAGTTAGCTCTAGGATAGTTTTTTTGTCTGAATGATGTATCTGTTGGTGAGAGTAGTCTTCAACTATCAGTGAGAGTCAAATACTGTAACAGTATTCTTTCTTTTTCTTTTTTTTCAAACTTGGGTGCCTTTGTGTTTGAGGCATAGATGTTAAGAATTAAAATTCCATCTTGGTGACTTTTCTTTTGCTGAGTATATAGTGTTCTTCCCTAACTCTTCTGATTAGTTTTCGTTTGAAATAAATTTTGTTAGACATTAAAATGGCTACACTAGATTGTTTCTTAGGTCCATTTGCCTGGTATATTTTTTCCAACCTTTACCTTGAGGTAATGTGTGTTACCTTGATTTTGATGTGTGTTCTTGGATGCAGCGAAAGGATAGGTTGTATTTTCATATGATGAATTGGGGGAAAAGAAATTTGTGGTCCATTGGGGATGAAGGTCTTAGAGAAAAGGGAGGAGGAAATTTTTTTCTATAGGACTGGGGATAAGACTGAGGTATTGGATCTAGGGGAGCAGAAATCCTTCAGGTGTGCATCAACCTGTTTGTTTCCCTTGCAGGAGCAGCCTTTCAGTTAACAGGGCATGCCTGAGGGGGTTGAGGACTGAGACAAAGGAATGAGATTGCAGAGGAAAGATAGAAGGTGAAGCTCTATGGGAACCACAGGAGATAGGGATGGAGGGCAAGCAGAGAAGGCTGTCATAGGTGTTCTGCTGGAAAACCGGACATGGGACTGGGAGATTGGATCTAGGTTAACAGGTGAAGAGAAGATCAGTAGTCAGTCTACCAGGTTTTCTGTTAGACATGTCCTGTAGATTAGCAGAACATGCCTACTGGAGTATGGGGCTGAAATATAGTGAGTGAGTTGGGGGAGAGTGCTTGGGAGGGCATCATCTATAGGATCCACAAGAGACATGGGCAGTGGAACGGGGGGGGGGGGCGTGTGGAAGGCTATAGCTGGTATTCTGTGGCATAGCTAGATATCAAAATCCTGTATTTAAATATTTTTCTTTATTGCCTAAAAAAGATGTCCTCCAAATAGTACAACTTAAGAAAGGTTTTCATTGCTAGTTATTCACAAATGAATTAGCTGAACTACTATTTAATTGTCCTTTTGGGAATTAATTTTGGTCCCACTTTGGATAAACTAATCTACCAGGAAAGAAACAAGAATTTTGTTCCCTGTTCAATATTGCTAGAACATTGAATTCACCATCAAATTGCAACCATGCCCCTGGGTTTTACAAGCAGTAGCAAACCAGAAATTTAGGTATAGAATTTGGCTTGAAATGGCCATGTGAACAATGCCATCACTGGATAGAAATATTTGCCTGAGGCAGCAATGAACATTAATATAGAAATCTACTGGAACACACTGATAGTTTTTCCAACTTAAACAGGCATTAGTTATTTGTTTATCAGATGTCTGAAGACATAAACAGTCCTTAAAAATCAATGTTAAAGCTGGGCGTGGTGGCGCACGCCTTTAATCCCAGCACCCGGGAGGCAGAGGCAGGCGGATTTCTGAGTTCGAGGCCAGACTGGTCTACAAAGTGAGTTTCAGGACAGCCAGGGCTATACAGAGAAACCCTGTCTCTAAATAAATAAATAAATAAATAAATAAATAAATAAATGTTAAAAAGCAAAGTTTCATCCAAATTGTTTACATACTGATATGTCATGTTTATGCTTCTTATAGATTGTTCACTTTAAAAATTTAGTATGACCTTTACTCTACAGGATGTGCATTTTTCTTTTACTAACAAGTTAAAGGGAAAACCAAAAAATATTGATAATCTTCATTGTCATTTTGAATGGAATTAGAAAGAGACTCTAGCATACCATCCATTGGACAGTTGTCCTGGACTGAATAAAAGGAGAAAGCAAACTGAGCACCAACATTCATTTTTCTGTACTTCATGACCTTGGCCACAACGTGACCCTCTAGCTCATAGATTTGATACTATGCCTTCTGCCCTATTGTGAACAGTTTCCTATAGAATTGCAAACAAAAATAAACTCCTTCCTCCTTAACTTGCTTCTTGTGAAATATTTGGTTACAGCAAAGAGAATATAGTACAATACCCCCCCCCTGCAGGAATATGAGTACCGTAAAATATTGTAATTTCAAAATACTGACACAGTATTAATTCTACCTCATTATACTTTTGATAGCAAAGTTGTTCATTTTTCTCACATATTAAAGGCAAAAAATGAATACAAACATATTTCAAATTTTCAAGAGGACACAATTAAGATTTTGTAATTTTAGAAAAAGAATCATATGAGAAAAATAAGAGCTATGCAATGCAGTACACCACTAATTAATACAGGTACTTAAGCCAAATTATTCACTTAAACATTTAGTAAATGTTGTGGCAAAAATGTGACTATATTAGTATTCAAACCAAACACAGGAAAGGTACTAAAAGCCCCCCCAAAAGATGTAATGTTAGTTTACAAAAAAGAAAGTACTCTGAAAAAGATATAATGACCATCAATATAAAAGCAATTTAACAATTCTTTACTTTCTATAGTCAATGGCAAATTCAATTTTATTGAATATATATATACACAGACACATACACACACATACACACACACACACACACACACACACAACACGCTACCAGTGTTGGGGTAAAAGACATTGTTTTCTAGGCTAAACACTTTCAAGTCAGCTTAATTATCTGATCTATTTTCAATCCCTGTTATTAAACTCATTTTGATTTATTATATTTCCAATTTATTTTCTCTGGAAGCTAATTGGTGCCAATTACTTTCTATTTACATTTCACAGTCATTACTTGTGAATCAGAAAGCTCACTTGTAGAAATTTCTGTCGTTGTAGTTTTGTTTTGTGGTGATGGTTGTAAAAAAACAACTCTGAATTTCATGACCAAAATATTTTATATAATGGTATTGCCAAAAGATTTGATGCTTCCAGTATGCCATATCTAGAAAACTGTTTTGTCTGTGAGTTTATAGGAATTATCTGATGCTCATTAATTACTAATTTATTATATAAGTGGAACATTGTGCTGCTTCACTTAAAATGTTTAAGTCACTTTAATTCTAAAAACCTGCAAAAGTGAGAAGTAAATGTGATTCACAATAATTTACAGTAATGTAAATTCTACAGATAATAAATTAAATAAGTAATTAAGAGTAATTCATGAGCACATTAAGGCAATATAAAGAAATGTAAAACTACACAGATTAAAAATTAAAAATGCATACTTCTAAACTAACCAGTATGAATAGTTTTCTGTCCTGACTTTTAATATTTTTATGAGTAGATTTTAATCTATTGCTAAAAAAATGAGAACCATTTTAATCAAATTCATTAAAGAAAATAAAAGTATAGAAAAGAAAAGGTACTTTAAGAAGCCTAGTATAGGGTTACTAATGGCAATAGCAAACACAGAGTGAAAGACACACACAGACTCCCGGGAAGACATTGATCTGTAACCTGTGGCAGGAAACATATGTAAAGGTAGAACAGAATGCGTTTTGTTGTTGTTTGTTTGTTTGTTTGTTTTTTCTTTCCATGTCTGCATTGTTAAAACAAATGAACATGGGATAGCCATTATTTGACACAGCTTTTACATCCAATTTTACAACCAATTAATTAAACAAAACAAGTTGAATGGAATACTGGAGCTTGAACATTTGTGTGGCTGATTCAATTTTTATCTCAACATAATATTTCCATTTGCTATTTGGAAATCTCATGCAATGCATCTGGAGCACACTCACTTTTCATTACTCCCCCCATGAAATACATCACATACAATTTATGTTGTCCATACACTCATTGGAGCATGGTTAAACTCCCATTTTTTTTAGCCCCTTAAAGATAAGTGGCTCATTTCCCATGCCTCTACCAGAAGTTGACAACTGTGAAGAGCCAACGACTGTAAAGAAATTTAGTGTTTTTTAGCTGAATAGACTTAAGTGACTAGATGTTTTGGTATTGTATAAATAGGATTTTAAATTACCAGCCCAAAACTGAAAAATAAAGGAAAAGGCAGATTAGTATTTGGCAAACAAGCAGTTTAGTCTATAACTCAATTTTACAGTTTTGCATATTAGAGAAATCCAGTAAATGCTTGCTAAGTGACTAGTTAAGGTATCTTTCAAGCACTGTTTGTGGTTATTGTAAATACCAAAGTTATACAGAAGTACTCTGGAATGGTGGATAATGTTGTCCCTAGAAGTACAATTTAATAAATGAAAATTAGAGTGGCAGCAGCTTGCTATTTCACTATGAGTTATTGAGCACAGAGACCTCTGAGATTCTCAAACCAATATCATCACTATACTTGGTTGTCTCTAAGAACTAGATAGGCTGGCATTCCACATATTCTGGTTATTTGATAGAGAAATCAAGCTGGAATTGAGGTTATAGCTTTTATTTTTTTACACCACAACTAGGAAATATATATATCCATGAATATAATAGTCATGTTTGTTATAGGGGTAATCAACAACTTTCTAATTAGAATTGAAATCGGCTACATAGAAAGTTACTCATATCTGATACTATAAAGCTGGTCAAAAACCTATATGGCTAGAGAGATCTTCCACCATAATGGGAAAGCGTCTATGATTCTTTTGTTAAATAGATATGATATGCTCATCAAGTTTTCTTCTAAGTCATTACATTTATCACTAACAGGATGTTGCTATCAACTTTTGTTAAAGAAACTTCTCTTTGCAAATGAAAAACAATAACTGCAGAGATAACTGCATAACTGTGGGGTGATGGGCTATGCACAGACAACCTGGTCCCGTGTTGAGCAAAGGTCTGGAACCCAGGTGACCTGATGGGTGGTGACTTCCACCTGCATGGGACAGCAGGTGTTTAGCCATGCCTCCTGGGTCCCTAGCTCCTGTCATGGAACAACAACCTCCCAACCCCAACCCCCACCCCTGCAGAGATGTATGTGGCCATCAGTCATTTAGGAGCGGTACCAAGCCCTCCCACATGCAAATAAGGTTTTCCCCAAAGCTCTCAGACCAAACCAATGAGAAGTACCTGTTGTCAGACCCTTTCCCACCCCAAAACTATATATAAGAATTCTATCTGGAAGGATTAAAAATGTTCGAGAACTACTCCATTGTCCAAGCCTCCTGTCCAAAGAGCTGTAATGCTTGGAAAGAGGTCTGCTCTCCCAATAAACCGCCTGAAGCTCCACAGCACTCCTCACTGGCTAGTTGGCTTTAGTCAGCCCAGCCCATCCAGACTCAGTTCCCTCCTTGCCCACACTCACTTCCCTTCACCAGAACTCTCACACCAGGCCAGGCCAGAGATCTCCATGGAAAGCCTCTGGTATACAGGCTCACACATCACTGGTCAAATTAATGATAATAAGTGATTGTTGAGTTCTTAACAATGAATAGGACATCATCGCAGCCATCTCCCAAGATTCAGAGAATGTACTAAGAGAACACACAGAAAGATTGTAAGATTTGGAGGATGGGACAGACTACTATTGAATGTTGTCTCCAGGATGTGACATGGACATTGAACTCTAGAATCCACAGCAGCTGTGATTACCTAAAAAATATCTATATAGGATTAAGCCCATCAACATCCTATTATGAAGGGTTCAGAAACTTAAAAGGTCCATGTCTCTATGAGAATAATGGATTCTAAGAGAGAGAGAGAAATTATCTTCAGTGGTGTAGATACTGCTGTGGTTGTCATGCTCTTATGAGATTATCAACTTTACTGCTCCTCTGAAGACCCCACAGTCTAAAGGCCTCTCAGGAATTCTGCTGCATGCAGGGCAACAGGTGAGGGACTCTCCCAATCAACTGTAGCAGCTGGGACCCTTGAGGACCACAGCAAATTTGGGACACATTCTGCCCACGAAATCCAACCCCATTTCTGACCTGTGCCTTCCACTGGGGGCAGATCATCAGCTTAACAGTTCCTCTGAAGAACCCTGCAGTCTGGAGGCCTCCCAGGAGAACAGCTGAACTCAGGGTAACAGCTTGACTGCTTTTCTGAGAATCCAACAGTCTGAAGGCTAACCAGGAGGCCTACTACAGCCAGAGTCACAGGTTTCCCTGGAGACCTACAACAACCCAGGGACATAGGAGACAGGTGCCAGAAAGAGACACCCAGGCAGCTAGCTAACACCAGAGATAACCAGATGGGAAGGGAAAGGACAAGACCATAAGCAACAGAAGCCAATATATTTCAGCATCATCAGAACCCAGTTCTCCCAACACAGCAAGCCTTGGATACACCTAAAAACCACTATGTTGACCTAAAACTCTATCTCATGAAGACATTAAGTCCTTTAAGGAGGATACAAATAACTCACTTAAAGAAATACAGAAAGTACAGGTAAACAGGTAAGAAACCCTTAAAGAGAAAACAAATAAATCCTTTAAACAAATACAGAAAAACACAATAAAATAGGTGAAGAAATAGAACAAAACCGTTCAAGATCCAAAAGTAGAAGTAGAAACAATAAAGAAAAAAAAAAACAAACGGAGGCAACATTGGAAATGGAAAACCTTGGAAAGAGATCAGGAACTACAGGTACAAGCATCAGCACCAGAATACAAGAGACAGAAGAGAGAATCTCAGGCATAGAAGATACCCTAGAAGATATGGACACAATGGTCAAATTAAAAAGAAATTCAAAACATAAAAAACACATAACCCAAAACATCAGGGAATTCCAGGAAAAAAATTAAAAGACCAAATCTAAGAATAATAAGAATCAAAGAGAGCAAAGATTTTCAGCACAAAGGGCCAAAAAATGTCTTCAACAAAATCATAGAAGAAAAATTCTGCAACATAAAGAAAGAATTGATCATAAATGTACAAGAAGCCTATAGAATATCAAATAAATTAGACCAGAAAAGAAAATTCTCCTTTAACATAATAATCAAAAAACTAAATGCACAGAAGAAAAAAAAAAGAAAATTAAAAGCTGTAAGGGAAAAATACCAAGTAATATATGAAGGCAGAGCTCTCGGAAATACACCAGACTTCTCAAAAGAGACCCTAAAAGCCAGAAGAGCCTACAGAGAGGTCATGCAGTCCCTAAATGAACACAAATGCCAGCCCAGGTTACTATACCCAGCAAAACTCTCAATTAGCATAAATGGAAAAAATAAAATATTCCAGGACAAAACCAAATTTAAACAATATCTATCTACCAATCAAGCCCTATAAAGAATTCTAGAAGGAAAGCTCCAACACAAGGAGGGTACCTACAAGAAAGGAAAAAAAAATAGTCATTTCACAACAAAACCACATACACACAGTGGCACCTACAAAAAAAAAATAAATAACAGGGAATACAATCAACTGTTTTTTACATCTCTCAATATCAGCAGACTCAATACCCCAATAAAAACATGTATGCTAACAGACTAGAAATGCAAAGCGGATCCAGCATATTGCTGCACATAAAAAACACACCAAAATAACAAAGACAAGCAACACATCATAGTAAAAGCCTGGGAAATGTCTTCCAAGCCAGAGGTCCCAAAAAACAAGCTGGAGTTGCCATCATAATATTCAATAAAATAGACTTTCAACCTAAAATTATAAAGTGAGATGGGAAAGGACATATGATATTCATCAAAGAAAAAAGCCATTATGAGAAAGTCTGAATTATGAACATCTATGCCCCAAATGCAAGGGTGCCCACATTCATAAAAAACTTTATTAACACTCAAAACACACATTTAACTCTGCAAAATAATAGTGGGAAATTTCAACATCCCATCAGCAATAGTGATAAAAACTGCATAGTATTGGTACAGAAAGAGAGGTTGATAAATGGAACAGAATTGAAGACCCAGAAATAAATCGATTCACTTACAGACACTTGATTTTTGACAAAAATGCCAAATATACACAATGGACAAAAAAAGCATCTTCAATATATGGTTTTGGTCTAACTGGCATTAGGTATATATTTCTAAAAATGAAAATAGATCTATATTTGTCAACTTGTACAAAGCTTAAGTCCAAGGACCTCCACATAAAACCAGGTACACTGAATCTAAAAGAAGAAGTGGGTAAGTGCCCTGAACTCATTGGCATGGAGTGGTGGTGAGAGAATTTTCTAAACAGAACTGCAATGGCTTAGGCTCTAAGATCAAGAATTGATAAATGGAACTCATAATACTGGAAAGCTTCAGTAAGGCAAAGTCACTATCAATGGGACATATCAGCAACCTATAGAATGGGGAAAAGTCTTTACTAATGCCACATCCATAGTGGGTTAATATACAAAATAAAAAGAACTCAAGAAGCTAACCTAAAAGCAAACTAACAAACAAAAAACAACCGAATCAAAAATGGGATATACAGCTAACAGAATTCACAACAGAGGAATCTCAAATGGCTCAGAAAGAAAAATCTTCAAAGTCCTTAGTCATCAGGGAAGTCAAAAGGACCCTGAGATTCCACCTTACACCAATCAAAATAGCTAAGACCAAAACATCAGGTAACAGCACAAATTGTTGAGAATGTGGAGAAAGAGGAACACTACTCCATTGCTGGTGGAATTGCACAGTGGTACAAAAACTCTGGAAATCAATTTGGTGGATCCTCAGAAAATTGGAAATAGATCTACCTGAAAACCCAGCTATACCATTCTTAAGTATACACACAAAAGATTCCCCATCATACCACAGGAGCACATGCTCCTCTATGTTCATAGAGACCTTCCTTTACTGTGACAGCCAGAAGCTGAAAAAAAAAAAAAAAAACAGACATCCCTCAATGGAATAATGGATACAGAAAATGTGGGTCATTTACACAATGAAATAATACTCAGCTATTAAGAAGTAGGATATCCTGAGTTTTGCAGGCAAAGATGGAACCAGAAAAATTTGATCCTGAGTGAGCTAACTCAGATCCTAAAGGACATGCATGGCACATACTAATAAATTTATATTAGTTAAAAATATATGGAATGCCTGGGGTACAATCCACAGAACTCAAGAAGGTTAATAAGCAGAAGGGCCCAAGTGAAAATACATCAGTCCCACTTGGGAGAGAGAATAAAGCAATCTCAGGGTGTAGAGGGTGGGCAGAACTTGGGCGGAAGAGGAGATATGTAGGGGAAAGGGGGAACATGGTCAGGTTTGGGGGCAGGGGAGACAGGAGAGAAGCACTGAGGGCTGGCAGAATGTATGGATATATGAAATCTTGGTGATAGGGAGTATGGAGAAAGTGAGGCAATCTATAAAAAGTACCAGAGACCTGGAACATTTAGATGCTCAGGGATCAAAGGAAGGGAACTTAGTTGAAATGCTCTACAGTGTGTAGAGTTCACCTCCAATAGAAAAACATCAAGTGGACAAATGGAGCTGCCATTTCATAGTCAAAAACTCTGACCCAGAATTGTTCCTGTCTAAAAGAACAGCAAGGACAAAAATGGAGAAGAGACTGAGAGAAAGGAAGTCCAGTGACCAGCCCAACTCGAGATCCAGCTCAAGAGAAGGCTCCAAGGCCTGACATTATTACTGATGCTATGGTATGCTTACAGACAGAAGCCTAGTATGGCTGTCCTCTGAGAACCCCAACAAGCAGTTAAATGAGACAGAGGCAAATACTTACACTCAACTATTGGACTAAAGTTGAGGACCCCTGTGGTTGAAAGTCTGGAATAAGCTGAGCAAGAGGGGGACCTATAGGAAATCTGGCTGTCTCAAGTAACCAAGACCCCTGAGATCTCTTAGACATTGCTCCACAAACCAAGCAGCATACAGGAGCTTGTCAGAGCCCTTGGACTCATATAAAGCATAGAACTCCCTGGTCTGGCCTCTGTGGAAGAAGTGCTAAGACACTCAAGAAAAGCCTTGAGGGCCCAGGCAGTGGGGAGGCCTGCAATGGTAGAGGGACATCTTCTGGAGACAGAGTGAAAAAGTGAGTGTGATTTGGAACTGTGGAAGGACAGACCAGGGAGTAAGTACTGGACTGTAAAAGAATAAAAGTAATTAAAAACAAAGCAAAGTCCCACCACTTTAATAATTTTAAAAGAAAAAGTTATTTGGGTGCTTAATTTGGCAGTACCCAGGAATTAGAAACATACACATTTGTGAACATTCTCTTCCCTGGTAAACTAGTGGTTAACAAACTTTTTTAAAAGTTCTTTCTTGAATTCAAGCATTTTTCTGAGTATGAGGTATCTATTTGTCAAGGATATGTGATAATAGCAATTCTGCTACTATTCACTGGATTTTGGCAGTAATGCAATTAGATTAACTCAGTCACTCTTGGAGACTGCCTGTACATTGCAGGGAGCCATTTATTTGTACAAGATATTAATACTACTAATAAATTGCATTACCCAGATGGTAAGTCTGTTGCTGTTTTTATGTTTCTTTGGTAGATGCTTCTAAGAAGCAAGGTCTACAACACACACACACACACACACACACACACACACACACATCACATCACATCACAAAACTCTGAGGTCCAGAGCCTCATGAGGAACATTGGACTCTTTTTTTATTATTGCTTTGGCTAGATCTCAGATTTTGATGTTCCCAATCATTTTAATGTAAAAATTTATGCACTGATAATTAGGTCTTCTCCTTGGTAAACTCCTTCCACTGTTTCTACAGCTCATGGTAAATTTAATCCCACATACGTTTCCTATTTTGAACACTCTGGCCTATGAATTAGCATGAATCGTTCCTGTCCTGTCTAGACTTACTAACTATAGGAAGTAGAATTCAGGAGGGAATTTCTGAATACCAACCACCCTTTCCCAGAAAAAGGTTCATTAAAAGGAGTATTTATTTTTACATTAGCTTGTTCAGGTTACCTGAATTGGTTTTCCATCAGGAGTCAGAACTTCTTCTGAAAGCTCCATCATCTTTAAGGCCATCAGAGCAATGGGCTTTGCATGGCATAGGCTTTTCCTGTGCAGTCCTGATGCCACACAGTATGCGTCCCCTATTGTTTCCACCTGCAGTAATCAGACAAATCAAATGCAAACATATAATGAGTCAGAAAATAAATGATTAGTGATCTGCAGTCACAAATGCTGCTGAAAAATATGTCAAGGAAGCATCAATAAGTTAACCAATTGAGTGTAATCACAACTGAGTGTAATAGAGTTGAGTTTGCAAACAGACAAATCAAATACTGATAATCTCATTCCAGGTTACTCATTATCACTATAGATGATCATTGAAATTAGGAATGTCTGTAATATGATTATTCCTCCAAAACCAGAGTTGTCAATATTTTACCTAGATGGAATTCAAATGATAATCTTTTCGAGAGACATCATTATATAATCTTGAAACATTTGGTACGCCTTTGGAAAGCTTTTGATCCTTATCTTCAATTTTCCTACCTTCTCAATTGCCTGAGACTTGTACATTGCAAGCATCTGTAATTTGATGTCAAGTCTGCTTTCACGAATACTTAATAAGTATAATACTAAAAATTATTAAATGTATTCTCCATGTCATTAATCATTTAAGCATTTTATATACATTATCTGACAATTAATGAAATAAACCAACATGAGAAATCATTATATTATATTTAAGAAATGAGAAAGAGAAGGTCAGAAACAGTCACAATTATATAATAAAATAAATAAATATCATTCCCTGTTAAGGTATTTTTCTGGCTCTAATCTAATCTGATTGTTAGGGTTCATTCTAATTAGATGTTGCTATTTATTTATTTATTTAAACTATTTATTCAATATTAAATGCCTATTATCTCCAAACTTTGTTGTGAGGTCATCAACAGTTCTTCCTACTGGAGTTACATGTAGACTTCTGAGTCTTTGCATCAGATCTAAAGATCCAAAATCAGGTCATAGAACAGTATGTACTGTGATCCAATGAGCTTACTCCCAAGCCCTGATCCTTTTTTTTTTTTTTTTTCCCCCTGTTTTTTGAGACAGGGTTTCTCTGCATAGCCCTGGCTGTCCTGGAACTCACTCTGTAGACCAGCTGGCCTCGAACTCAGAAATCCACCTGCCTCTGCCTCCCAAGTGCTGGGATTAAAGGCGTGCACCACCACGCCTGGCTTCAGAATTCTTTAGATGTCAATCCTCTCTGTAAAAATTCTAACCACGTCACATTGGGTTGGTGCCTCCCCCTGTCCATTACATTTACAGACCATGCTAAGACTAAAGATTGGGAGCGAGGATTCTTATGGGGTCTCCGCCTTTATCAACCAGGCACAGATACTGGACTCACCTTTATTATTAATCTCCTTAAAGAATCCGCTTATGCGCGCCATCTTTCCTCTGAGCCCAGAGGACTCAGCTAGGGCCTGTCCTGTGCTTCACACACCCCAGCACTTTAAGATCGATCGCATCTGGGTTAAGCGTGAGTGCAGTGCAGAGGTGGTGTCAGCAGCAGTGGGTCAGCAGTTGCCCCCAGGGGCAGGATCCAAGAACTCCGCCCCACCGGAGGCTGAGCCTCTCCCAGCCAGACCACCCCACCATTTTACTCTGAGCTCAGAGGACTCAGCTAGGGCCTGTCCTGCACTTCACACACCCCAGGACTTTAAGGTCTATCGCATCCGGGTTACACGTGAGTGCAGTGCAGAGGTGGTGTTGGGAGCAGTGGGGCAGCAGTTGCCCCCAGGGGCAGGATCCGAGAACTCCGCCCCACCGGAGGCTGGGCCTCTCCCAGCCAGAGCACCCCACCATTTTCCTCTGAGCCCAGCAACTCCAGGACTATAAGATCACATCAGGAGCTCAAGGCTCCAGCCTCAGGTGCTGTGCACTCTCTTAGGCTCGTCCGGGACCCTCAAAGCTATCTGGGGACCTCAAGTGAGCAGGGGGACAAAGCCTCTGTTCTAGCCCAATCTCGTGGAACCTAAGACACTAGCAGCGAGATTGATAGTGGCCCAGGGCAGAACAGCCCCTCCCTTCCGGTCTGGTCCGGCCTGCCCAGAACCAGCTCCAGTCTCCGGCCACAGGTGCTGTGCACTCTCCTAGGCTCTTTTGGGACTCCCCAAGCTACCTTGGGACCTGAGGTGAGCAGGGGAACACAGCCTCTGTTCCAGCCCAATCTTGAGACATCAGCCAGGAGATTGATAAAGGCCCAGGGCAGAACAGCAGGTCCTTTCTGGTCTGCACCAACACCAGGTCTCCTCGGGCAGAGATGGCAGGAGGCAAGCTCAAGAACAGAAGCAACAGAATCCAAGGGTACTTGGCATCACCAGACCCAAACTCACCCACCACATCAAGTCCTAGATACAATAGCACACCAGAAAAGCAGGACATGGATATAAAATCACTGGTCATGATGATGGTGGAGGACTATAAGAAGGAAACACAGGAAAACAAAGATAAACAACTAGAAGCATTTAAAGAGGAAAAACTTAGAGAGTTACAGGAAAACACAGATAAACAACTAAAAGCATTTAAAGAGGAAATACTGAGAGAGTTACAGGAAAAGAATACCAAACAGGTGATGGAATGGAACAAAACCATCCAGGACCTTAAAATGGAAGTAGAAACAATTAAGAAAAACCAAAAGGAGATAACCGTGGAAATAGAAACCATAGGGAAAAAATCAGGAACCATAGATATGAGCGTCAGCAACAGAATACAAGAGATAGAAGAGAGAATCTCAGGCACAGAAGATTATATAGGGAGCATAGACAAGACAATCAAAGAAAATGCTAAATGCAAAAAGACCCTAACACAAAATATCCAGGAAATCCAGGACACAATGAGAAGACCAAACTTAAGGATAATAGGAGTAGATGAGAAGGAAGACTATCAAACTAAAGG
>LR753733.1:0-48298 GCA_902729485.2 Mus minutoides | reverse complement strand
AGGTGGAAGAATAACCATGAACTAACTAGTACCCCCTGGGCTTGTGTCTCTAGCTGCATATATAGAAGAGGATGGCCTAGTTGGCCATCAGTGGGAAGAGAGGCCCCTTGGTTATGCAGACTTTATATGCCCCAATACAGGGGAACGCCGGGGCCAAGGGGTGGGAGCGGATGGGTAGGGGAGCAGGGCCGGGAGGGGGAGGGTATAGGGAACTTTCTGGATAACACTTGAAATGTAAATGAAGAAAATATCTAATAAAAGTTGAAAAAAAAAGAATCCGTTTATGCCAAATTGACAGTTCCTATTGGTCCCAACCCTGTTCTAGTTCCCATGCACAGGCACCCAAAAACCTGATCCTCCATTTTTTACAGAAACTGCTTATAATTTTATCTCAGATATTTCCCTTGCTCCCATAGCCAATCCTCCCCCCTTTATTCAGACTGAGAATCTTATTCTCACCTTAGTAAATCAAACCTTTCTTGCACTTAATGCTACCTTCCCTAAACTTGTTAATGATTGCTGGTTGTGTTATCATTTCCAACCACCTTTTTATGAAGGTATTGCTGTCCCTGGCTGTTTTATCCCTACAAATAATTCCCATCATTGTCACTGGCAGTCTGTAGAGTAGAATGGTTTATCTCTCTCCCAAGTCTCTGGATTGGGCCTCTGAATGACTCATAATACACCTCCTCCACAGTATGCCCATCTTTTGTTACCCTTGCACCTGAGAATAGTAGCCAGTATTTAGTTCCTCCAAATGGATACTTTGTGGGTTTCCCTTGATGGCCTCACCCCTGCCTTTCTGCCAGTGCTTTTACAGAAAATTCTGATTTTTGCATTCTTGTGCGATTGGTTCCTTGATTGATTTATTATCATTCAGAAGAATTTTTTTATTTATGGGATCAGTCCACTGATTCCTCCCCTTCACTGGTTTGCCAACGAAGAGAGCCCCTAACTGCCATCATCCTTTCAGTCCTCCTAGGCCTTGGTACTCTGAGCGCTGGGACTGGCATCTCTTCATATGTTCTCTCTAAGTCTAGGTATCAAGAACTCAGTGTCACCATTGATAGAGATGTCCAGCGTCTACAAGGCATCGATGATCTCAACGATTCCCTCTTTAGCTGAAATTGCCCTACAAAACCCCAGAGGACTTGATTTACTCTTTTGACAGCAGGGAAGGCTGTGTGCAGCTCTTAGGGAAGAGTGTTGCATTTATGTAAATAAGACAGGGATGGTTAAAGAAAGCATGAAAAAGGTAAGAGAAGGCCTAGAAAAAAGACAGACAGACAGACAGACAGACAGAGAGAAGAGAGCTGGTATAAAAATTGGTTTTCAACCTCTCCGTGGTTGTCTACCCTACTTCCTTCCATTTGGGGACCATTAGTTGGATTGGTTTTGGTTATTTCTTTTGGTCCCTGGGCCCTTAATAAACTTACCAATTTTGTGAAATATCAAATAGACGATTTGGCAGCAAAACCTATCCAGGTGCATTATCATAAGTTAGCTATGCTGGATCAAGAGATTCAAGATCCGAGGTTGTTATTCCCTCCAGGGTGTTGACAAAGGTCATCTCCACCCAACCTAAGAAAGGGGAATCCCGCCCCAGGGCCTAGTAGAGAGGGGCCACCCAGAAGCCCCCTCTGACCAGCAATCTAAGTTCTTGCTTGGGTTGCGAGGCAAAGCACTGCAAGGGAATATAAAGCAAAAACTAAAAACATCTTTCTGGTTTCCCTGAGGGATAAGTCTGCCTGCATAGGGGTTGATGTCCAAAAACTACCCCCCCCCTCTCCGGGAAAAAGACATCAGGACGGATATGGCCCCCATGCCTCACTGGACAACACCAGGAGGACTGGAGCCATTACAAGGTCCCCTTTAGTCACTGGAGGTCAGGCCTCTATCCCTGCCTTAGCAAAGAATAAAATTGCCATGGTCCTTCTATACTAAAAGGAAGGGGGAGTTGTTGGGAGAGACCCTGTTTGAATGTTAACTGCCTTATCAGCCATAAGTGCTTACTTACAAATTCTTGGCCTTAGTGGAAAAGTACTTGCTTAGTTGAGATTTCTGTGGGAAAAAAAAATGAGGCCTCTATGGGAAAGTACTACCCCCAGTTAAGAACAAATAGCTATAGATCTTGTGGACAGGTACCTAGCAACCCATTCTGTTCTGTTTCTCATGCTGAGCTTTTTACCTAGCCAATATCCTGCTTTTGGGAACAAGGTGCTTTCTCTCAGAAACAAAGCAATTCTGCATCATTCCCCCTCCCCATAGCCTGCTTCTGTGGGCATAAAACCTGCCTGGGAATAATAAAAAATTTGACATCTTGATCAATCAGACTTGCTATCCTTGTGTTTCTCTCCCTTCATTCTCTCCACAGGTGGTTCCTCAGACCCTGTTCGACTGTCCCGTGGGCCAGGACACCAGATGACCAAGAGAATCAACTAACCTAAACATTTGGGGCTCCCAGAGATTGAACCACCAACCCAAGAAATACTCTAGATGGACCTAGGCCTCCCTGCACCTATGTAGTGTATGTGTACCTTGGTTTTTATGTGGGTCCTGAACAAATGGAGCAGGGGTTATCCCAAAAGCTCTTGCCTATAAGGGGGTTGTGTTCTCTCTGGGATGCCTTTTCTGGTTTCAGATGGAGATGATGCACCTAGCTTCATAGATACCTGAAGTGTCAGGAAGAGGGAAATGCAGGGTGGGCTCACCTGCTCAAAAAAGAAGGGAAGGTAAGATAGGGGAAGGAATTTGAGAGTGTGGTGGATGATGGGGGGAGTGAAGGGTATGTAAAGTGAATTAGTAATAAATAATTAAATGAATAAATAAGTATGAACAAAAAGAAGAAAAAGAGAA
This sequence comes from Mus minutoides, assembly GCA_902729485.2. Taxonomy (NCBI): domain Eukaryota; kingdom Metazoa; phylum Chordata; class Mammalia; order Rodentia; family Muridae; genus Mus; species Mus minutoides. The sequence goes on along the minus strand of LR753733.1, from coordinate 45,442 downwards.
ATGTTCAACATCCTTAGTCATTAGGGAAATGCAAATCAAAACGACCCTGAGGTGGTACTATGTCGAATTTTCTAAGGAACTGGCAAACTGATTAGGCTAAACAAAGAAACCTCAACTGAGGAACACCAAATGGCCGAGAATCACCTAAAGAAATGATCATCATCCTTAGTCATCAGGGAAATGCAAATCAAAACAACACTGAGATTTCATCTCACACCAGTCAGAATGGCTAAAAACAAAAACTCAGGTGATAGCAGATGCTAGCAAGAAGGTGGAGAAAGAACACTCCTCCATCGAATTTCGGATTGCAAGATGGTACAACCACTCTAGAAATCAGTTTGGTGATTCCTCAGAAAATTAGACATTGTAGTACCTGAGGATCCAGCTACACTATTCCTGGGCATATACCCAGAATATATTCCAATGTGTAATAAGGGTACATGCTCCACTATGTTCATAGCAGCCTTATTTATAATAGCCAGAAGCTAGAAACAACTCAGATGTCCCTCAGCAGAGGATTGGATACAGAAAATGTAGTACATTTAAACAAAGGAGTACTGCCCAGCTTTTAAAAACAATGACTTCATGAAATTTTTAGGAAAATGGATGGAGCTAGAAAATATCATCCTGAGTGAGGTAACCCAGTCTCAGAACACACAAGGTATGCACACACTGATAAGTGGATATTAGGCCAAAGCTCGGAACACCCATGATACAACTCACAGACCACAGGAAGAAGGAAGACGACTGTGTGGATACTTTCATCCTTCTTAGAAGGGGGATCAAAATACCCATGGGAGAAGATACAAAGACAAAGTTTGGAGCAGAAACTGAAAGAAAGGTAATTCAGTGACTATCCCACCTGGGGATCCATCCTATATACAGTTACCAAACCCAGACACTGTCAGGAACCATAATGGGACAAGCAAGTAACTAGCAGGCGATCATCCTGAAGTAGCCTGCCTCCGATTATTATATAATCTGTGACAGGTGAGCCCTCATTAAGCATATCTGTGAGGAATTCATTTTAGAAGAGATTCCTGCTATTAATATGTTATTCCTGTTATTATTAAGCATATATAACTATCACTAAGTAGTAGCACATCCTTTTGGAGCAGATCTCTGCAGATCCAAGATAATCTACTATCTTGTAGTGATGCTATATAGACAAATAGATGACTTAAATCTTAATCATGATCCTATAAGAATTCCTAAAATTATATCTGTGATTATTAAGCTCTTTTATAATGGGACTGCTATTTGGTCCTTTTCTGACACTCAAGGCTGCAATGAGAACTCTGCCAGTCTCTCAAGTGTTACCAGTTAATTGCTCTTAGATAGTAACTAGACTTTCTCCTACTCAGAGCACATTCCTAGAGGTTGTAAAACAATTAACCAAAAGTCATAAAAAGGGAACTAATGAGTTATGTGCTAGGACAGAGGATAAAATATTGACTGAGTTTATCTATAGAAAACTTCACTAATAACTTATTTATCATTTTAAATCCTCAATGAACCTATGAAGCTGTGACAGGTGATGGATGTTTAGCTACATAATCACTCCTAGTAGATATGCATGTAAACATTCTTTGTTGTAAACTTCTATTTCAATTTATGATTTGATTTTCTGTGTGAAGTTTTGATGAACGTTTTAACATGTGATCATGTATTTTGAATGATTTTTAAGGGCTGAGGACAAAGAGAAATGTCAGAACTGAGGGACTGAGGTGAGAGGAACAGAGGTGAGGAGAACTGAGCTGAGTGAGGAACTGAGCTGAGGAGAAGTTTTTAGACAGAACACTTTTTATATTAGCAGACTGCAGAGTGGAATACATTAGGAATTATAGGAAACATAAAATACTAAGAGCAACATGCAGAATGCAGAGGTAAAGAGGAAAAAAGATGTCATAGAGAACAAAAGGAGCAGGCAGGCTTTCCCTTACCATGGGACAGAACAGTTCCCATGGTAAGGACAAGGCAGGTCTAGTCTTATTAAAAGACTTTTTTCTTACAAACATGGGTTTGATTCATTTAGCATTAAAAAGGTGGAAGCCTTTTCTTTCTCTATGTAATAAAGATTGGAGCGCATTTTTCATCCAGAATGAAAGACTTGAGTTCTTTCTGCACCGATGCTTGGTCTTTTGCTCCATATGCATATGTAAGTATGTATGTGTGTGTAAGTATGTAATTGTGAGAATGTATACGTGTGTGTGTGTGTGTGTGTGTGTGTGTGTGTGTGTGTGTGTGTGTGTAATTGTGAGAATTCATGCAAGCTGGGACCAGCTGGGTTTGAATGAAAATGAATAAATGAGTATGAATGAAGCTTAATATGAATTTATGTGAGATTATGCATATTTGCTTATGTAAAAGTTTTTCCTTCTGTGAGTGTTATTCTCTTCTTCTGGTTCAATAGAAGTTTATTGCTTCAAACTTCCCCCTTGCCAAGCAAGCAAGAGGCATCTGGACAATAGGGAAAAGGCTCTAGCAATTAATCCTATACTTAATCTCCTGCTGTTTTAAGACTAGGTGCTAAGTGCCAGAGACTGTAGTTTCTGGCCTCAGAGGATCACAGAAGGCAGGTCAGCTACAATAGCATAGTAACTTAGATGAAGATAAGTAAACCTTTTATTATACAGTAACCTTAAATTTCTCGTAAGACAAATTCTTACCCTCCACCTATGTTTTTCCCCCCTCAGGTGCCTCAAAAAAAACAGACAACAAAGAAGAAACACCCCACACTGGGGCTGGCCCCTGGCAAGACACTATTGTGGATGCCAACAAGTACTTTCTGACAGGAGCCTGACGAATACATTAAGTGGAGCCTCACAGCCATCCATTAGACTGACCACAGAGTCCCCAATGGAAGAGCTAGAGAAAGGACCCAAGGAACTGAAGGGGTTAGCAGCAGCATAGGAGGAACAAAAATATGAACCAAGCAGATGCTTCCCCCACTCCCAGAGTTCCCAAGGACTAAAACAACGTCCAAAGAGCACATAAGGAGGGACTCAAGGCTTCAGCAGCATATGTAGCAGAGGATGGCCTTTTGGGACATCAATGAGAGGAGAGGCCCTTGATCCTGTATAGGCTTGATGCCCCAGTGTAAGGGAATGTCAGACAGGGAAACAGGAGTGGGTGGGTTAGTGAGCAGGAGGAAGGGAAATGGAATGGGGGTTTTCGGAGAGGAAACTAGGAAATGGGGTAAAATGTAAAATGAAAATAAAGAAAATATCAAAAACAAACAAACAAACAAACAAACAAACAAAAAAACCTGAGATTTTGAATGGCTAAGAACAAAAACTCAGGTGCCAGCAGATGATAGCGTGGATGTGAAGAAAGAGGAACACTCTTCCATTGCTGGTGGTATGGGACCCCAACTAAAAGTCAAAAGCATTTCTCAGGCCTGAGGTGTGAAGAACTCAAAATGCTTCCCAGGCTTGCTTCCCAGATCCCTAGAAATAGAGACAGTGAAGAAGGAAGCCCTTTGTTCTCCTACTTGGCAGCCTGAGAAGCAGATGACCAATGGGTGACCCGCCCAGGCGCCTGAAAGGACCAGGGATGTTTGCTAAAGATAGCCTGTAACTCTTAAGTTAAAGATAAACTGAAACTCATCATCCCCTTAAGATGTTTGCTCAGCTTCCCCATTTCTTGTGGAATGTTTGCCAAGGATAGCCTATGACCCTGCCAGAGATGAGCTATAAATCCTTTACAAGCTCCTCCATCTCCTTTGAAATGTTTATCAAAGACAGCTCTGCCAGAGACAAGCTGTAATTTGTCATCCCCATTCTAATGACTCAGCCTCCCCCTTCTTTGCAATTTCTTCCCTTAAATACCCCCTATCCCAGCTACTGGGGCACCAAAGTCCACTGCTTGACTTTGGGCCTTAGAGCTCTTGAAATAAAAATCCTCTTGCTGTTTGCATCAAGACTGTTTCTCATGAGTGATTTGGAGTGTCACGTCTCCTGAGTCAGAACGTGGGGGAGTCCTCACGTTGGGTGTCTTTCAGTGGAACTGCAAGCTGGTAAAAACACTTTGGAAATCAATCTGGTGGTTCTTCAGAAAACTGGAAATAGTTCATTCTGCAGATACAGCTATACTACTACTGGGCATATACCCAAAAGATCAACCTCATTTATAATTGCCAGAAGCTTGAAACAACCCAGATGCCCCTAAAAGGAAGAATGGGTACAGAAATATGGTAAACTTACACAATAGAGTACTACTCAGCTATTAAAGCTGACTTCATGAAATTTGCAGGGAAATGGATGGAACTAGAAAATATCATCCTGAGCAAGGTAACCCAGACACAAAAAAAGTACATGTTATGAACTCACTGATAGGTAAGTGGATATTAGTCCAAAAGTTGAAAATACCCAAGATACAATCCACCAACTATATGGAAATTAAGAAGAAGGAATATCAAAGTGTAGATTAGGAACAAAACAATCACAGAAGGTAGAGGGGAAGGAGGGATCTCTGAAGGAGAGTAGAGGGGGAGGAAAAATATGGGGCATAATCAATCATTGGAAGGAACAGGAGAGAATACAGAGTGTCAGGAAATTGAATAGAAACATGGAGCAGTGGAGGATGGGAAGTGGGGGCAGCCACTAGCAAGTCTCAGACTCCAAGGAAGCAAGAGGCTCCTAGGACCCAATGGCATGACTTTATCCAAAATACCAAAGAGGAGATACAACCTATTGTGATGACCTCCAGTACATAGGCATGGACCCCAGTTGAGGGATGGGGCCACCCACACATCTCAAAAATTTTTACCCAGAAGTATTCCTGTCCAAAGGAAAGACAGGGACAAAAAATGGAACAGAGACTGAGGAAAGGCCACCCAGAGACGACCCCACCTAGAGATTCTTCCCATCTGCAGACCCCAAACTCCCACACTATTGCTGATGCTAAGAAGCACTTGCTTATAGGAGCCTGGTATGGCTATTCACTGAGAGGTTCTATCAGCACCTAACTAATACAGATGCAGATACTCACAGCCAACCAACAGAGTGAGTCGAGGACCACAATGGGAGAATTAGGGGAAGGACTGAGGCACTTAAGGGGATTGCAACCCCATAAGAAGATCAATATCAACTAACTGGACTACCAGAGCTCCAAGGAAATAACCACCAACATAAGAGTATATGGAGAGAGCCATGGCTACAGATACATATGTAGCAGAGGATGGTCTTATCTGACATCAATGGGAGGGAGGCCATTGGTACTGAGGAGGCTTGAAGCCCCAGCATAGGGGATCTTAGATTGGTAAGGCAGAGTGAGTGGTTGGAGGAGTACCCTCATAGACAAAAAGGGGGGGAAAGGAGATGGGGTATGGGGTTTGAGGAGAGGTAACTTGGAAGGGGGATATCATTTGAAATGTAAATGAATAAAATTATTAATGAAATATAAAGAGAATAAGATCAACATTTACATAGACTTACATGGCTCTAGATATAAAGTGCCATAGACACATTTCTTTTTTTTTAACTTTACTTTTTTATGAGATATTTTCTTTATTTATATTATAAATGTTATCCCCTTTCCTAGTTTTCCATCCGAAACCCCCCTATCCCCTCCCCCCAGCTCACCAACCCACCCATTCCCACTTCCTGGCCCTGGCATTCCCCTATACTGGGGCATAGAACCTTGACAGGACCAAGGGCCTCTCCTCCTGTTGATGACCATCCTCTGCTACATATGCATCTAGAGCCATGAGTGCCACCATTTGTTTTCTTTGGTTGGTAATTTAGTCCTTGGGAGCTCTGGAAATACTGGTTAGTTCATATTGTTGTTCCTCCTATGGGGCTGCAAACCCCTTCAGCACCTTGGATCCTTTCTCTAGCTCCTTCATTGGGGACCCTGTGCTCAGTCCAATGGACGACTGTGAGCAGCCACTTCTGTATTTGCCAGGCACTGGCAGAGCCTTTCAGGAGAGAGCAATATTAGGCTCCTGTCAGCAAGCTCTTGTTGGCATCCACAATAGTGTCTGGGTTTGGTGGTTGTTTATGGGATGGATCCCCAGGTGGGGTAGTCTCTGGATGGTCATTCCTTCAGTCTCTGCTCTGAACTTTGTCTCTGTAACTACTTCTACAGATATTTTGTTCCCCCATCTAAGAACATAGAAGTATCCACACTTTTGTCTTTCTTCCTCTTGAGTTTTATGTGTTTTGCAAATTGTATCTTGGGTACTCTGAGCTTCAGGGCTAATATCCACTTATCAGTGAGTGCATATGATGTGTGCTCTTTTGAGATGGTGTTACCTTACTTAGTATGCTATCCTCCAGATCCATCCAATTGTCTAAGAATTCTATGAATCCATTGTTTTTAATTGCTGAGTAGTACTCCATTGTGTAAATGTATCACATTTTCTGTATCCATTCCTCTGTTGACGGACATCTGGGTTCTTTCCAGCTTCTGGCTATTATAAATAAGGCTGAAAAGAACATAGTGGAGCATGTGTCCTTATTTTATATTGGAGCATCTTCTGGATAAATACCAGGCAAGGATATATTTCTGAGAGCTGTGGGTCCAATTTTTTTAATATTACTTACAAGAGTTTATTCACCTCCCACCTCACTTCCACTGGCTAACAATCTATTTGTTCTGTCCAAGTTAATGCCTAAGAATTATCTTGGAGTGTCGAATGAGATGTGTAATTTTCTTGGATCCACTTGTAAAGGAAAATTTACTGTTACTATCACAATGTAAATTATGTGTGTTTGTCTGTGTGTGCACACGTATGCCACTTCCCTTGGGCAGGCAAGTGCACAAGTGTGTGCATGCACCTGTGTGCATGTGCTTATATCCAGACTCCACAAATATTGGATACTGATTTAACAACATATCAATGCCCTTTAGCTCAGTATCAAGCTGGCTGGTAATTTTTACTAAATGTTCTCAATTGCAACCATTTATAACACTTACTGAATAGTAATATCTAATGACACTAATGTAAGTGTTCCAAATGTAAAACTCAGGACTATATTTAACAATCTATTAAGGTTCAATTAGCTATATTTTCACATGCTGCAAGACATTTTAAAAATGATTTCACAAAAAATCATGATATAAGCTAAAAAATACTGTAACATCCCTTCAGCAGTTTATCTTGTCTAAAGGAGAAGGGCACTCCAGTGTAGATCTCCTCTAAAGATTTCCTCTGTCTTCCAGTCTCTTTACAACAGAATCAAACTTTCCAGATTCTTTAGAATCTCAGATTACAACTAGGTCAAACATATCCATAAGCATAAGTGTATACACACATAGAGGCACACACATATGCGCACTCAGGTACATACGTATCTGCACACACATGCATACAGGCATGTGGACATAATTACACATGCTAATGCACAGCTCAAGTGCTAAGAAAGCTGTGGGACAGTATACAATCAATGATCCTAACTTCTCATTGAATTCCATTAAACACATCCAAGTAAATTATATATAATGATTTAGAGATTTGAAAGAAAATAATTTTAACTAAGAATTGACTGATAAGGCTTCCTCAAAAACATCCTTTCTGTTCTTTAAAGCAATAAATCTAATTACAGTTATTTTGGTTGATGTTTCTGACCCGAATACTGCCTTTAATGGTATCTTTACAGTATTTACTAGATATAGCAGCCTAAAGGAGGTTATGGATATAAATAGGACAGTAATTTGGCCTAGGTACTATTCCCAAGTGTTTGCCATGTATTCCAAATGACTGCCTATGACAGGGAGAGATCTTTTCCTGATAAAATTTCAGTTAGTATATCTATCTCCAGATCCATAATAGGAATCTCAATTATGTAGAATACATTCATGCCACGGTACAGATTTCTAATTGTAAAGATCAGTGAATATTGAAACATGTTAGTGAAAAAATATATGTGCTATTCAGTGAAATTTTGTTTTCAATTTTAAGTTTGATATGGGAGATTCAACTTTTCTGATGTTCATTATCAGCTCTATACGATTTTCAAGGGCTAGATGCCAATTTCCAGGCTCACTAGCCACTATCACTATAATTTACTACATGTTCCTATCAAAATCAACAGCATGATGTTCTTTGAAAACTCTCTTTACCTTCTACTACTGTATCTGTACTAAAACTACTGTTCTGGCTGTAGGCTACCCATCATTCTGTACAAAAGAAATCTCAAGGACAAAACATGTTATAATATGACAAGGCAAAGCCCTCATAAACAGGCTGGACAAGGACATCAAATAGGAGGAAGTGTCTTAAGAAGGAGCTGAAGGGGTCTGCATCCCCAGAGGAGGAACAGCAATATGAACTAACCAGTACCCCCAGTGCTCCCAGTGACTATACCACCAACCAAAGAGTACACAGGATGGGACTCATAGCTCTAGCTGCATATGTAGCAGAGGATGGCCTAGTAGGTCATCAATGGAAGGAGATGGCCTTGGTGCTGTGAGGGCTCTATGCCCCAGTGTAAGTGAATGCCAGGGCCAGGAAGTGGGAGTGGGTGGGTTGGTGAGCAGTGGGGAAACATTTGAAACATAAATAAAGAAAATATCTAATAAAAATAATAATTAAAAAAAATCAGGCAAAAGAGCAAGAAATATACCCACTGCCACTTTTAGGAGTCCCATGTTCTAGTATAGTAGTTAGAAGCATGATATATTTTAGTCATAAAAGAAGACAATACAGGCAGCATTATGAAGTACTTTAATGTGAGATGTTCCCAATAGGCCCAGGTTTGAGCACTCATTCCTTGTATGATGCTGCTTTTGAGAAAGGTTATCAAATGTTTAGACAGTGGCTTCTTATTGGAGAAAGGACAACACTCTGAGTGGACCTGGAAGCTTTATAGTCTGGCCTTATTTCCTTTTTCCTTCTCTCTGCTTCTTCATTGACCATGCAATGTGACCTGCTGGTCTCATGCTCCTGTTTTCATACCTTCCCTGCCATGATAAATGTATTTTCATGAAAATATCAGCTGACATAAATTCTTTCTTCCTTACACTGCACTGGACAAATATTGTGTTGCAGCAATGTATAAAGTAAATGCAACAGAAATTAGTTTTCAAAATAGTTACTATTCCATGTTTCTAAATGAAATATTATCTAGTCAAATCTAATTTTCCATGCTGGATGCTTAAGCAAAATACTGAAGTAACTCAGCTATCTGCATAAGTGGTGGCATAGAAATGTTTCTGTCATTAAATAGATAATGCTGGATACATTCTCTAGGCTCTTGTAAATCCAAGTTCTGCTATCAATATCTGTCATCTGAGTTATGTGAATAAGGTCAGTATCAATTGTCCACTATAATCCATTTCCTATCCTACATATTAAGTTCTTTGTTAGAAAGCAAATCTATTTATTACTCCGTTGGATGCAATTTTAAAAGCATGCTACTGCCTTCGCCCAGGAGCTGCCAACCCACTCTGAACCCTCCAGGCTTCCTATTGCTTCATCCAGCTTAGCCCAGCATTGATAGCAACCATCCCCCAACCAGGCTTCTCTCTCTACCCACATTTGTTCCACATATGAAAAACACTCAGACAGCTCTACTACTTTAGAATTTGCCTGCTAGCACAATTGCTGAGCTCAAATGCGTGCCTTTAACAATGCATGACCTCATCTCTCCTTCTGTGCTAAGCTTAATCAGCTTGCCCCTGCCAACCTCCTTGGCCATCCACTGGTAGTAGCTGCTGCTGTTTCAAGCTCCCTGAGATCTTAAATGATGACTACTTGGTGTGCTACTTGGTCCAAAACCTGGCCGAAAAACCCCTCTCTTTTCCTACTTCTCTCTTTTTCTCCTGGAACCTAGAAGTACTATCTGAACCTTCTGTCTAGCAACTGGCTCCAGGCCTTCTTTATTGACTAAATCAAGAGCCAGCTAGGAAACCCGACCGTAATATCAGGACCTCCTCCTACATTACTGCTTTTAAAATTCTACAAGGACTTTGCCTCATTGATAAAAAGCAAAGGAAAATCTTTAAAATGCCCAAGATTTTCATATAGTACAGTATATACTGACATCTGCATCTGCATGTCACCATACTGGATTCCATCATTCCTTGTGAGTCTTTTTTTTTCCCCCTTCTGATTCAGAATCCAATTCCACTGCTTAGAATACTCTCTTTTTATCCCTCTTCTAGCTTGTTAATGTCTAGGAAGCCTTTTTTGTCTTCCTTACGTGGAGTCTGTGTGTTTGCCAAAGGCATAACACTAAAGGCACAAAACTTCACTGGTAATTTTTAAAGCACTGTGGACCCTTGAAACTGACAAAATAATTCACGTATCAATATAGTTATTGGAAGAGAAGGTTTATTTGTGACTTCCACCTCACCTCCAATCACATAGAAATTAGTTCTTTTTAATCATAGCACCATGCTCAAATGCGTGTTTCCATAACACTTGCTAGCATCCATGGGCAACTGATCTCTTATTTTAAAAATTTAGAAATACTTTTACAAATATCCAGAAACTCTTCTAACTTGCTGGCAAGAAACTGCTACTCCCTGTCTAGTCAAGTAGTAGCAAAATGTAAATGAAGGTACTGACTGAGGTTACTGGAAAAGTAAGTATAAGTCTTTAACAGTCTTCAATTTCAAAAGTTTCTCCACTGATAATAAAAGCACAAAATATGTAACTCCCAGGAGACCATAAGTGTGACTTTAATTTCATTTAGGGAAGCAGAATAAAATGATACAAATGTATTTATAAAATTCCAGCAATAAATTAAGTAATTTGAAAAGTCTTCTGGTTTATTAGAAACAATGAAAAAGAAAGCATTTTAGTCTAGATGTAAAATCTGAGTCTAGCTGAACCAATACAACCATAAGGTTATGGTTCATTCCCCAAAGGCTGGCGAAGATCCAGTGGACAGGCAGATTTAGCAGCTCCATGCTGTTAAGTGTAACACAAAACAAATTTTTTGATAGAAGAAGTTCTGTAGACTTAGAATTTTGTGTGAGAATAGCGTGTTTTGTATCTTATAAATGAGGTTATAAATGAAAGCATTTAAGTTTCCTATATAGTGCCTTATCAAAAATGTACATTTGGTTTCTCCAAATGTGCTTTATGAAGCATGGATAATTCATATTTTCCTGGCTTTCATCTTTTCTAAAATATAAATAAACAGACTTATAAGTGTGATTTGGCAAAATTGCTTGGTGGGTAGTGTTCACTACCAAGATTTCAATTTTTGGTACGAATTTGGTAAGCAGAAAAAAATCACTTTCCCTACCAGGTCCCTCCCTCCCTCCAAAACAGGCAACCTCAGGAAATAGGAGGTTGAGGGGACCCTCCAGAATGCTCCAGAGACCTGGGAGGTAAGAGACTCTCAGGAATCAAAGGGAGGGATCTTAGATGAAATGCCCAACAGTAGGGAGAGGGAAGTTATAGAGCCCTGCTCCAGCAGGAAGAGGGCATCAAGTGAGGGATGGGGCTGCCATCTCATAGTGACATCTCTGACTCATAATTGTTTCTGTCTGAAAGAATTACAGGGATGGAAACAGAGAAGAGCTTATAGCTAGAAAGCCCCAGATTTGTCCCTGCAATATCGTGGAGGGTCTTACATTGTTTCTTACAGTATTTTACCACATAAGAGTTAGAAATCTCAGGGCAAGCTTAACAAAGTATATACTTAGAATCTTCTATAGCCAGGTATAGCAGACTACATTGCATGTTAGGAGCAAGTTGGTGAATTCTTCTGACAAATGGAGATTCCCCACAGATTCTTAAAAGCACAACCAAGTTACCTTCATATGCAAGAATTTACCTAGGCCTAGGAAATAGGGGGGTTGTGGTAATACATTATTCATGAGAAGGTCTGCTAGAGCAGAACCCCCTGATGCTAGCATTCACAAGGCTCAAAGGAGTAGCACAAATTGTGACTAGTGTGTCAAATCCTTACTTGTCACTAGCTGACCCTAGGCCAAGCTGTTTATTATTTAATGTAAATATTTCCTGGTTCCTGTAAGTCCTTTTGAAGTCATTCCTTTGTTTTGTGTCAGGTAACTTCAATGTACTTTGCCTGCCTGCTTTGTTTTTTCTGTATTATATAAGACTGGTGTCCACTTTGTGAAATTACAATCAGATCCACACTCCCTTGTGTGTGTCTGTCATACACCGAATTCTTGACCACTTGCTCCAGAGAACCCATTCCATGCAGACAGGGGACCTAAAGGGTCTATGGCAAATCTGGACCCCCAAGATCTCTCTCAAACATTGAACCACCAAACAGAGAGCGTATACTAGCTGATATGAAGCCCCCAAGACACATACAGTAGAGGACTTCTAGGTCTGTGTTCATTCAGAGATGATGCACCAAACCCTCAAGAGACTGGAGGCCCCACGGAGTTTAGAGGTCAGGTAGAATGGGGGGGGGGGACATCCATATGGAGATACTGGGTGTGGGATGTGGAGCTGTAGTAAGATAGATGGCGTGGAGAATGGAATATGGAGTGTAGCAAATAAATTAATAATAAAAAATATCAACACCTCAATCTGTTCTCTGACTTCCAATGTGTACCATGGCACTCACATGACAAAACACACACATAATAAGTACACAGACAAACAAACAAACACATGCAATTTTCTATGAAATTTCTATGAAAAACACATGATAACTTTCTATGAAATATGTTTTACTATGGACATTTATTTATCTCTACTTCTGAATTCTGTGTTTATGTATTATGTGAATGTGTGTCTCAAAACTCATCTTTGAAAAAAATAAAATCTTTTTTCTTTTCATTTTTTAAATTATTTTCTTCATTTACATTTCAAATGCTATCCCAAAAGTCCCATATACTCTCCCACCACCCCCGCCCTTCTCCCCAACCCACCAACTCCCACTTCTGGGCTCTGGGGCATATGATCTGTACTGGGGCATATGATCTTCACAAGACCAAGGGCCTCTCCTCCCATGAATGGCCGACTAGGCCATCCTCTGCTACATATGCAACTAGAGACACAGTTCAAGGAGGTACTGGTTAGTTCATACTGTTGATTCTCCTATAGGGTTGCAGACCCATTTAGCTCCTTGGATGTTTTCTCTAGCTCCCTTTTTAGGGGCCCTGTGTTCCATCCAATAGATGACTGTGAACATCCACTTCTGTATTTACCAGGCACTGGTGTAGCCTCATAAGAAAAATAAAATCTTAATCCCCAACAAAACATTATCAGGAATCAGAACCTAGTAGAAAAGATTTGGCTTTAGAAGTCTCCACTCCTATGAATTGATTAATGATAAACTAAAAAGTGTGATGATTGCTTCATCTTTCTTTTCCAATTTCTTTTTAATGTGAAGACATAGCATAAAGCCTACACCAGATTCTGATTCTTAATTTTGTTTTGTTTTTGTTTACTTTGATGTTAGCAACTGGTTTGCTGTATATTGCTTTTATTTTGTTAAGATATGGGCCTTGAATTCCTGATCTTTCCAAGACTTTTATCATGAATGGGTGTTGGATTTTGTCGAATGCTTTCTCAGCATCTAACAAGATGATCATGTAGTTTTTGTCTTTGAGGTTGTTTATATAGTGTATTACATTGACGGATTTCCATATATCAAACCATCTGTGCATCCCTGGGATGAAACCTACTTGGTCATGATGGATGATCCTTTTGATGGTTTCTTGGATCCATTTAGCGAGACTTATATTATGTATTTTTGCAATGATATTCATACGGGAAATTGGTCTGAAGTTCTCTATCTTTGTTGGATCTTTAGGTAGTTTAGGTGTCACAGTAATTGTGGCTTCATAGAATGAATTAGGTAAAGTAACTTGTTTCTATTTTGTGGAATAATTAGAGAAGAACTTGAATTAGGTCTTCTTTGAAGGTCTGATAGAATTCAGCACTAAACCCATCTGGTCCTGGGCTTTTTTGGTTGGGAGACTATTGATGACTGCTTCTATTTCTTTTGGGGATATGTGACTGTTTAGGTCATTAATCTGATCCTAATTTAATTTTGGTACCTGGTATCTGTCTAGAAATTTGTCCAATCATCCATGTTTTCCAGTTTTGTTGAGTATACCTTTTGAAGTAGGATTTGATGGTGTTTTGGATTTCCACAGGTTCTGTTGTTATGTCTCCCTTTTCACTTCTGATTTTATTAATTAGGATACTGTCCCTGTGCCCTCTAGTGAGTCTGACTAATTATTTGTCTATCTTGTTGACTTTCTCAAAGAACCAGCTCCTGGTTTGGTTGATTCTTTGAATAGTTCTTTTTGTTTCTTTCCTGCAGTCTACTCCTCTTGGGTGAATTTGCTTCCTTTTGTTCAAGAGCTTTTAGGTGTGCTGCCACACTGCTAGCATATGCTCTCTCTAGTTCCTATTTGGAGGAACTCAGAGGTATGAGATTTCCTCTTAGGAAACCTTTCATTGTGTCCCATAAGTTTGGGTATGTTGTGGCTTCATTTTCATTAAATTGTAAAAAGTCTTTAATTTCTTTCTTTATTTCTTCCTTGACCAAGTTGTCATTGAGTAGAGTGTTCTTCAGCTTCCACATGAATATTGGCTTTCAATTGTTTATGTTGTTATTGAAGATAAGCCTTAGTCTGTGGTGATCTGATAGGATGCATGAGATAATTTCAGTATTTTTCTATATGTGGAGGCCAGTTTTGTGACCAATTATATTGTCGATTTTGGAGAAGGTGCCATGAGGTACTGATAAGAAGATATAACCTTTTGTTTTAGGATAAAATGTTCTCTAGTTATCTATTAAATCCATTTCTTTCATAACTTCTGTTAGTTTCAATATGTCTCTGTTTAGTTTCTGTTTCCAGCATCTGACCATTGATGAGAGTGGGGTGTTGAAGTCTCCCATTATTATTGTGTGAGGTGCAATATGTGCTTTGAGCTTTACTATAGTTTCTTTAATGAATGTGGTTGCCCTTGCATTTGGAGCATAGTTATTCAGAATTGAGAATTTATCTTAGAAGATTTTATCTTTGATGAGTGTGAAGAGTCGCTCCTTGTCTTTATTGATAACTTTGGTATGGATGTCAATTTTATTCAATATTAGAATGGCTACCCCAGCTTGTTTCTTCGGACCATTTGCTTAGAAAATTGTTTTCTAGTCTTTTACCCTGAGGTAGTGTACGGGCTAGTTTTTTGTGTCAATTTGAGTTGACTGGCTGGAGTTATCATAGAGAAAGGAGCTTCACTTGGGGAAGTGCCTCCATGAGATCCAGTTGTGGAGCATTTTCTCAACTAGTGATCAAGGGTGAGGCCCCTTGTGGGTGGGACCATCTCTGGGCTGGCAGTCTTGGGTTCTATAAGAGAGAAGGCTGAGCAAGCCAGGGGAAGCAAGCCAGTAAAGAACATTCCTCCATGGCTTCTGCATCAGCTCCTGCTTTGTGACCTGCTTGAGTTCCAGTCCTGACTTCCTTTGGTGATGAACAACTGTATGGAAGTGTAAGCTGAATAAACCATTTCCTCCCCAACTGCATCTTGGTCATGATGTTTTGTCCAGGAATAGAAACCCTGACTAAGACAGGTAGTGTCTGTCTTTTTCCCTGAGGTGGGTTTCCTGTAAGCAGCAAAAAGTTGTGTCCTGTTTATGTAGGCAGACTATTAGTCTATGTCTTTTTATTCATGAATTGAGTCCATTGATATAAAAAGATATTGGAGAAAAGTAATTGTTGCTTCCTGTTATTTTTGTTGTTATAGGTGGGATTCTGTTCCTGTGGTTATCTTCTTTTAGGTATGTAGAAGGATTACTTTCTTGCTTTTTCTAGGGCATAGTTTACATCTTTGTGTTGGTGTTTTCAGATTATTATCCTCTGAATGGCTGGATTCGTTGAAAGATATGGTGTGAATTTGATTTTGTCAAGGGATACTTTGGTTTCTCCTTCTATGGTAATTGAGAGTTTTGCTGGGTGTAATAGCCTGGGTTGCCATTTGTGTTGTATTAGCTTGTGTATAACATCTGTTCAGGATCTTCTGGCTTTCATAGTCTCTGGTGAGAAGTCTAGTGTAATTCTAATAGGTCTGCCTTTATATGTTACTTGACCTTTTCCCTTACTGCTGTTAATATTCTATATTTAGTGCATTTGTTGTTCTGATTATTATGTTTCAGGAGGAATTTCTTTTCTGGTCCAGTCTATTTGGATTTCTGTAGGCTTCTTGTTTGTTCATGGGCATCCCTTCCTTTAGGTATGGGAAGTTTTCTTCTATAATTTTGTTGAAGATATTTGCTGGCCCTTTAAGTTGAAAATCTTCAGTCTCATCTATACCTACTATCCTTAGGTTTGGTCTTCTCATTGTATCTTGGATTTCCCGGATGTTTTGGTTTAGGATCATTTTGCATTTTTCATTTTCTTTGATTGTTGTGTCCATGTTCTCTATGGAATCTTCTGCACCTGAGATTCTCTCTTCTATCTCTTGTATTTTGTTGTTGATGCTTGCATCTATGGTTCCTGATATCTTTCATAGGGTTTCTATCTCCACAGTTGTCTCCTTTTGGGTTTTCCTTATTGTTTCTACTTCCATTTTTAGATCTTGGATGGTTTTGTTCAAATCTATCACCTGTTTGGTTCTGTTTTCCTGTAGTTCTCTAAGGGATTTTTGTGCTTCCTCTTTAATGGCTTCTACCTGTTTAGCAGTGTTTTCCTGTAGTTCTTTAAGTGAGTTATTAATGCCCTTCTTAAAACCCTCTACCACTACCCTGAGATATGATTTTCGATCCAAATCTTGCTTTTCAGGTGTGTTGGGACTTGCTGTGGTGGGTGTGATGATGTCCAGTGGTCTTGGTTTCTGTTAGTAAGATTCATTAATCTTTTGCTATCTAGTAATCTCTGTTGTTAGATTTTGTAGCTGTCTCTGGCTGGAGCTTGTTCCTCCTGTGATTCTTTAGTCTCTGTCAGCACTCCTGGGAGACTAACTCTCTCCTGAGTTTCTGTGGTCAGTACACTCTCTCCAGGAAAGCTCTCTCCTTGCAGTAAAGGTGCACAGAAGTCTGGAGCTCAGATCCCCTCCTGATTCCTGGGGTCAGAGCCCTCCCTGGTGGCTGACTCTCCTTTTGCAGGAAAGGGGTTCAGGGGTTTGTGTCTCAGTTCTGTCTCCTGACAATGATCTCAAGATCCCTGGTGTGCTAGGGTGCCTGCAGTGAAGAAAGTTGTCTGGGGACCTTAGAGCCCTCAGTTGAGATTGCACTGAAGATGGTACAGGGGTAGCCCTGACCAGAATAAACCCCAACTGCTGGTCGGGCAGGTGTCCTTTGTCCCTGTTCCTACTAGCACAAGACCGTCTGGGTTTTTTGGAACTGATGTTGTGTTCCACTCACC
The DNA here is from genome assembly GCA_902729485.2 of Mus minutoides. Classification (NCBI taxonomy): domain Eukaryota; kingdom Metazoa; phylum Chordata; class Mammalia; order Rodentia; family Muridae; genus Mus; species Mus minutoides. The sequence continues at coordinate 28,189 of LR753733.1, read as the reverse complement.
AGTGCTCTCCCGGTCCTGGCAGTATGGAAAGTCCTCTGGGGCCCTCAGCTGAGATCGCACTGAAGATGGTGCTGGGCATTTTTTGTACTTCTATGATGTCTAATGTTCCAAATAGATTTTAAAAACTGGTTGAAAGCATATTTCATTTAGCTTCAGAATATATATATACATATATATATATATATATATGCATATATATGGTAATTAATTGTTATAAAGTATTTTGATGACTTAAAATAGTCAATATTGAGTTTTATATTTTAAAATAAATATTATTAGATTAATAATAATAAAAAAAGTTTCCATTGTAGTGCCACTCTCCAAAGTACCTCTCACCCTGCCTATTCTAATATCTCTATTGACAACAGACATTAATTTAAATAAGTTACAATTACCAGTCTTTTATTGTTTGCTTTCAACACATTATCAAATCTTACAATGTATTGATGTTGCCTTTTGCTGACTCTATATGTCTAGGTAACGACAAAGGGATCAAAAACATAATGTCTGTTTTCTCCTAATTTCCTAGATCCACCCCAGTATTCACATACCTCTAAAAATCTTGTCAACTGGCTGGGCAGTGGTGGCACATGCCTTTAATCCCAGCACTTGGGTGGCAGAGGCCAACCTGGTCTACAGAGTGAATTCCAGGACAGCCAGGAATTCTGTACAGAGAAACCATGTCTTGAAAAAAACAACAACAAAAAAAAAGAAAGAAAGAAAGAAAGAAAGAAACAAAGAAAGAAAGAAAGAAAAGGAAAAAAGAAAACAAAAGTGAAAATAAAGAAAAAAAAATCTTGTCATCTAAACCCATGCAAAGCCCATGCAAAACCTTTAGTTTTCTCATGGATTAAAATGTGCTCTCTGAAACACATAGCTTCTTCCCACGCCTCCCATTTTATAGAAATGTGAATTATTTTAGCAGAATCTCCTTAACATGGCCTACATTTACTGAATTTTTCCACTCCAATTATTTTTCATCACTGCTTCTCTGTAATGATAGTGAAACACTAAAAGGTAAGCTTGCCAGGCCCATGTATAAAGACCGGGGATTACTGTGTCAACCTGGAGTGTATCTTTGCGATAACTCCCTCTACATTGTTTTCTATTATTGCTCCATCTTATCTCCTTTGTAATATAAATGAGTCTTGCATATTTTTCTCTTCAAACTTCCTATTCAGAATTTACCTATACTTTAAAGGTAACAACTGTCTTACGTTTTCTAAATCATCAGGGTTGTTTAATAATGGCCTTTGGGATATAATATTTTTCAGTAGTAGTTAAAATATGCATATGATTCATATATGAATATGTAATAAATATCCAACTCTTCATGGCACATAGTAGTAATTATTCTAGGGTATACAACAGCATGGTGCAAATATGCTTTAAAATAAGCATGGATGATTTCGTGATAGAAAATAGAAAGGTCAGACTTAGAATTGCTTATTTATATTCTTTCTAATATATTTCCCACAATGTACTTTTTCCTAGTCCTTTCCCCATCCCTTTAAAAATAATGGGTGTGTGAGCATGTGTGTGAGCATGTGTGTGTGCATGTGTGCATTCACTTGCATGCACAAGTACTTATGAATGTCAGATGTTAACTTCAAGTACCTTCCTTTGTCATTCTCTGCCATAATATTTTGATAACGACTTTCTCAGTGAACCTAGAACTTCCTCCTTTTGATGGTCGATTTATGCCAGCAAAACAGCCCACCAGAATCCACCTGTCTCTGCTTTCCCAGCACCAAGGTTACAAGTGCCTTCCACTCTGACTGTATATTGTGGGGGTGCTGAGGACATGGAGTCAGGTCCTCCTGCTTTAGCAACAAGCACTCTTCTCCTTAGCTATCTAAGCCTCATATTTCCCTTTCTGGATCCTCAATCATCCTAGTAACATCAGCACATATTGTGTCTGTATTGGCAAAATGTAATTCTTTTTAAGCAAAATGAACAGCTAAAGCTGACCCATCTACTTATTGCAGATACACATATCCCTAGTATTGAATATGTTAAAAACCAATAGCCCTAGAATTGTATAAGTTCATACATCATTACTTAAATTTTAACAGATTTATTTTCCAAGATGTCTATGAAAGCTCATTATATTTTTAAACTTTGGGTTTGCTAACCCCAGAAGGCATCACATTTCTTCTTATACTTCTTTTCAAAGCCTCACTTACATCTTATTTAAACTATAGACTCGACAAAATGAATCTATTTATCTATCTTTTCCACTAAATTATATAATTTTAAAAGTAAAAAAATGCAAACTGGAGGGGGCAAACACTGAAACTCATTGAGACTAATGATCCCAATAAGATGCAAGACAAAGTATGAAGGAAGAGTGGATAGGCAAACTTATTCTGATTTCTTTTCTTTCAGGAAATGTCAGTGCACAAGAACAACAGGATTAGTGTGTCCCTCTAGCTTAGAACCAGACACTGGGATACATTTTTTTCACTTTTCTTTTCTTTTCTCTTCTTTTCTCTTCTCTTCTTTTCTTTTCTTTCTTTCTTTTTTTTTGCATTTTGATTGACATGCTTATTGGCATGATTATATTGCTTAATCAAAGCATGCATATATGGTGTCAACACATGAAATATATTTATATTAATAGATAGAAGTACTGCTTGATGAAAACTTTTTATGACCCTGGGCTACTTTTATTACAAACTGTGCAAAAATAAATTACAGAGAGGTTAAAGGCAATTTGTAAAAGACTCTTATTTTATATATATATATAGGCATATTTCTCAGCCATTCTCTACTCAAAATCCTTACCACTCAGAGACTAAGTAAGCATCTGCTGTGCGTTCCATATAATTATTCTATATAGTCTCCTTTTTTGAGGGAGACACATCTTAATATGAATACCTCATTAATCATAATAAGCACATAAGTGCTATCCAAATCTGTTTACATGTGGCTTATACCATGAAGAGGTTCAGCTGCTCAACTTTTTTATGATTATATTAAAACCCTGCCATTCACCATTTGATGAAATTAAGTGTCTCTGCTGACCTTCATGTAAAAATCCACAGACTCTAACATTACATAATCTGTGTAAAAATCCTTGCAAACTGTTTATCTATTAAGTAGTTAGAGGATTGACCTTCTGGAAATATGGCTGTAACTTTTACAAGAAGTTCATACAGAGTTTGCCAAAAACAAATAAATAAATGGTGATTCTTACACAGTTGTGATTTACCCTCATTCAAAGCTAAGAATATTAAGGCTCTGACTGAGAACTATTGACCATATAGGAAAGAGTGAGAATACCTGCATATATTCTTTTAGAAGTAGAGGATCTCACTATATTGATGTTGTGAAGAAGCTCAAAGGTAAATAATATAAGCCATATTTTAATATCATGTTATGTCCTTTTCTCCATAAAAATAAATTCTTTATATTGTAGTCTTACTCTCTAAGCAAAAACTAATTATATTTTCAAATTTTCTTAGTATTGTGAGGTTAATTATTTACTAATTTTGAATAAAAAGCAGTTGTACAGAACTATTTTTCTTAAACTGCAATATCAGAATTGCTGAAGTTAATACTTTAAGATGAAATAATGAACTTTTGCTAAGATACTAGAAAGATGTGTATTCTATATAAAGATTTATCTATCTCTCCATATGTGTGGCAAGTATCACATGTATAATGTATATATGTGTGTGTATATATATATATATATATATATATATATATATATATATATATGTGTGTGTGTGTGTGTGTGTGTGTGTGTGTGTGTGTGTGTGTGTGTGTGTAATTCATCATCAAGTTCAAATTAGTATGCATTCTTGTGAGTTGAGAATTTATTATTAAAGCACATATATATAAGTAGCTCATCTCCATTACCTTGTAAATATCCAAAAGGCCACACTGGTGATCAAATCTTGTGTAGAGTTCATTGAGCATGCTGATCACCTGCATGGGAGTACACTGAGCACATATGGCTGTAAAGCCCACAATGTCAGAGAAGAGCATGGTGACATCATCAAACTTTCTGGCCTGTACTTGCTGCCCTTGCCACAACTGCTGGGCTACATCACCAGGGAAAATGGAATACAGCAGATCCACTGTCTTCTTTTTTTCTTCTTCCAGGGCCTGGTGAGTTCTTTCTAATGTGGCCTTTAATTTATCCATCCTCTTCTTCAAGCCATCCTGGGCCTTGGCTTGCTCTCCAACTAAAATGACATCTCGGGTGGCATCATGAATAGGGATGTCTGAGAGATGCAGTCCTCGGCCCATGAGTTCATCCAACTTGTCCACACATGGAGATCCCAAAAACAAAATGGCACTTGATTCTGGGACATGGATCATTTGTCCTTTGATTTCCATCACCTGTGAAAAGGACATGGAAATTTTATCAGTCCTCCTCACAAGCAAGATGAAAAAAAAAAATATGTAATGGCTGATGGCTAAGAGGAACAAAATTGTTTCTTCACTGTATGAATTGTTATTTTCACACTAGGAAATATTCAATGTATTCAAATCCATTATACACTTCATGGATCAGAATAGAAATAACTATTTTCCATCTTATTGTAAAGACAATGATAAAATATAAAATGAGACCATTGAGAAAATGACACAGGAAAACATTTATATTCAAGCTTGAGAATTATTCCCAGGTGTATTGTTGAACTGTCTGACCTAACTGTCAAGAGACTGGAGGCCCCAGCTAGTTTAGAGGTCAGGAGGGGTGGGGGGTGAAAGCATCCATGTGGAGATGGGGTGGGTGGAGAGGAGGTGTGGGATGTGGAGCAATCTGATGGATGGGGACGGACAGGGAGTAGAATATGGAGTGTAAAAAAAAGAATTACAAATAACATTAAATTAAAAAAAAGAAAAGAAAAATGGAGGCAAATCTAGAAGTGGAAAAACTAGGAAAGAAGTCAGGAATTACAGATGTAAATATCACCAACAGAATACAAGATATAGAAGAAATAATCTATGGTGTAGAAGATATTATAGAAGAGATGGACACAACAGTCAAAGAAAATTCAAAACATAAAATACTCCTAACCCAAAGCATCCAGGAAATTCAGGACACAATGAAAAGATCAAATCTAAGAGTGATCAGAATAGAGGAGAACAAAGATTCTCAGTTCAAAGGACCTAAAAATGTCTTCAATAAAAACAAGGAAGAAAACTTCCCCAACCTAAAGAGATTCCATAAAGGTACAAGAAGCCTATAGAACACCAAATAAATAGGACCAGAAAAGAAAATCTGTTCCTCACACAATAATCAAAACACTAACTGCACAGAATGAAGAAAGAATATTAAAAGCTGTAAAGGAAAAGGGGCAAGTAAAATATAAAGGCATACCTATCATAATTATACCAGACATCTCAACAGACACTATAAAAGCCAGACGAGCCTGATCAGAGGTCATGCTGACTCTAAGAGAACACAAATGCTGGTTCAGGCTACTATACCTAGCAAAACTCTCAATCCACATAGATAGAGAAAATCTTCCTGGACAAAACCAAATTCAAACAGTATCTTGTGGGGAATTGCAGGCTGGTTTCCAGTCAAGCTGAGGTTTGAACCCCAGTGGTCATAATTCACCTACATGATATGGTAGGTGTTCCCTCATGCTCCTGGAACTCCAGCCCCTGCCTAAGGTACCATCTCCTATAGCCCCCACATGAGAAGCATGGTCAGTAGTCATGTAAGCAATGGCCCAAGCTTCTGACCTTCAGGCTAAACTCCTCGCCAGTTACCTAGCAACAGTGGAGACCATAAAAAGGGATGCTCAGCCCCTACCATACTCTCTTAGACTTACTCTCTCTTAAGCATGCCTGTAATCTCAGCACTTGGGAGGCAGAGGCAGGTGGATTTCTGAGTTCAAGGCCACCCTGGTCAACAGAGTGAGTTCCAGGACAGCAAGGGCTACACAGAGAAACCCTGCCACCTCAAAAAACAAACAAGACAAACAAACAAACAAAAACAAAAAACAACAACAAAAAAAACTCTTTCTCTCACTCCTTTGTCCGCTCACCTCTCACTTCTCTCTCCTCTGCCCTTTCTCTTTGTCCTCTCCTCTCCTCTCCTCTCCTCTCCTCTCCTCTCCTCTCCTCTCTTCTCCTCTCTCCTCTTCTCCCACTCCTCTTTCTACCCTCTCTCTTTCCCCCTGCATTTCTATAATAAAGCTCTTAAACCATAGAGAGTCTCTGCTCCTTCAAGTTCCACTGAGCACTCTGGTAAGTGTTGGGAACTTCTTCCCCTATTCCCTCTCTCCTGCAACCCTGGGGCTTTAGCAAGGTAGCTTGGGGAGGGAAGGGGGGTCCACGGTCAGGGGCTGCCCCTTTCACACCCACCTTTGGGGTCAGGCATGCTCACCCAGGGCCAAGTGGAAAAGCGCTTGGCAATCTCTCCACATCTGCCTGCCAAGAGTACAGGAACTCGGGCTGGATGTGGCATATTTTTCCTCCCCACTTCCCCCTCCCTCCTTTATTTTGTTACCAACAGTACCTATCTACCAATCCAGCACTATACAGGATACTAGAAAGAAAGCTCCAACATAAGGAACGTACCTACATAAAAGAAAATACAAGATATTAAGCATCTCACAATAAAGCAAAAGGGAGAGAATCACAAGTAATTAAAGCCACTATAAAACAAAAAAATCGGGAACCAACAGTCATCTATATTTAATATCTCTCAACTCACCTATAAAAAGATATAAGCTAACAGACTGGATACACAAACAAAAAAATGACCATTTTGCTGCATACAAAAAACACATTTTAATAACAAAGACAGACACTATCTCATAGTAAAAGGATGGAGAAAGATCTTCTGAGCAAATGGTCCCAGGAAACAAGTTAGAGTTGCCATCCTAATATCCAATAAAATCGACTTTCATCAAGCATGATGAGGAAGGACACTCCATATTCATCAAAGGGAAAATCCACCAAGAGAAATTCAGAGTTCTGAATATCTATGCTCCAAATGTAAGGGCATCCTCATTCACAAAAGAAACTTCAGTAAAGCTCAAAACACACATTGAACCCCACACAATAATGGTGGAAGACATCAACACCCCACTCTCACCAATGGACAGAAACAGAAACACAAAAGAAACACAGTGAAACTAATAGAGGTTTAAAACCAAATGGATTTAACAGATATCTACAGAACTCCCTAAAACAAAGAATACACCTTCTTCTCAGCACTTCATGATACCTTCTACAAAACTGACCATATAATTAGTCACAAAACATCCCTCAACTATACAGGAATATTGAAATCATCCCATGCGTCCTATCAGATAACCATGGACTAAGGCTGTTCTTCAATAACAGCAAAACAACAGAAGGCCTAAAGGCACATGGAAACTGAACAACCCTCTACTCAATGATAAATTGGTCAGGGAAGAAAGAAATTAAAGACTTCCAGGAATTTAATGAAAATGTTGACACATCATACCCAAACTTATGGGACACAATGAACATAGTGCTAGAAGGAAAATTAATAGCAGTAAGTGACCTGGTAAAGAAACTGGAGAGATCCTACAGTAGCAACTTAACAGCACACCTGAGAGCTCTAAAACAAAAAGAAGCAAACTCACTCAAGAGGAGCAAACAGCTGGAAAAAGTGAAACTCAAGGCTGAAATCAACCAAATATAATCAAAGAGAACAATACAAAGAAAAAACAAAATCCAAAGCTGATTCTTTGATAGAATCAACAAAATAGATAAACACCTAGCCAAAATCACTAAAGGGCAAAGAGGCAGTATCCAGATTAACAAGATCAGAAAAGAAAGAGGAGCGATAACAACAGAAATGAGGAAATTCAAAAAATCATCAGATCCTACTACTGAAGCCTATACTCAACAAAACTGGAAAAATTGATGAAATTTACACAATGGAATACAATTCACCTATTAAGAACGAGGAAATCCTGAGTTTTCAGGCAAATGGTAGAACTAGAAAATAACATCCTGAGTGAAGTAACTCAGACCCAAAAAGAAATGCTTGGTATGTACTTACTAATAAGTAGATATTAGCCAAAAAAGATTTACAGAATACACAAGATATAGTCCACATCACTCAAAAAGATCAACAAGCTGAAGTGCTCAAGTGAGCATGACTCAGTCCTATTGGGAAGGAGAAGAAAGCAATGTTAAGTGGGGAGGGAGGGACCTCAGAGGGAAAGTGACTGGGTAAGAGGGAAGAGGAAAACCTGATCTGGTAACTGGGAAAAAGACTGAAGCCCTGAGGGCCAGCAGAAAGAATGGAAACAGGCACTCTCAGGAGGTAGAAAGTTGGGGGGACCCTCCAGAATGTACCAGATACCTGGGAGGTGAGAGACACTCAGGACTCAAAGATCTTACATGACATGCTGGAGAGTAGGAAAAGGGAACATATAGAGTCCACCTCCAGCAGGAAGACAGGGCATCAAGTGAGAGAGGGAGTAGCTATGCCACAGCCAAAACTCTGACCCATAATTTTTCCTGTCTGAAAGAACTTCAGGGATGGAAATGAAGATAGTGACAGGTACAAAGTAGAATCCAGCTCAAGGGGAGTCCCCAAGGCCTGACACTATTACTTAGTCTATGGAGTGCTCACAAAAAGGGACCTACCATGATTGCCCCATGAAAGACCCAATGAGCAGCTGTAAGGGTCAGATTCAGATATTTGCACCCAACCAATGGACAGAAGCTACTGACCCCTGTGGTTAAATTAGGGAAAACTTGGAAGAAGCTAAGGAGGAGGGCTTCCCTGTAGGAGGATCAGCAATCTCAATTAATCTGAACCCCGAAGATCTCTCAAACACTGGACCACATTTCAGGCAGCATACACTGGCTCATATGAGGCCCTGAAAACATATACAGCAGAGGACTGCTCGGTTTGGATTCAGTCGGAGAAAATACACCTAAACTTCAAGAGACTGGAGGACCCAGGGAGTTTAGAGGTCTGGTCGGGTGGGGGTTGGGCAGTGGGGACATCTTCCTGGAGACAGGAGTTGTGGAGGAGGAACAGTTGGAGGGTGTGTGAATAAACTCTGGAGTGTAAATACATTAATTAATTAATTAAAAGATTAAATAAAAAGAAGAACGTAGAGTGTAGGGACAATTAAAGTAATGTCACCCTTTTCTCTTGTGACTTTTCACACACATGAGGAAATTGGCATTTAATGGCAAAAAAAACCCTGAAACCAGGATTCTGCTATCTTAGCTTGGAATCCTACTAAATACAGCAAAGTGACTTTTCTGGTAAAGTTATTTGAGTTAGACCAATACGTTATAGTACAATTGGTTGGAAAGAAAGATGTAAGCACCTGGGGTGGAGGATAAATAGGGCCAAGTGCAGGTCAACTCTGAGACTACAATGTCACCATCCATTCCCACCTAGAAAGTATCACATACATTTATTCTCCATTATTATTTATAAAAACCCACAGGGTACTTTATAATGCTAGAGACTAAAATACTCACCATTTACTGAAATCTCCAGGAAAATAAACTGAACAGAGGATTGAAGTTACAGGCTTAAAGCAATGAGCTCTAAGTTCTTCAGGGTTTCAGGCTTTCATTTAGTGCTCTGCCTCACCTTGGAGCAGATACTGAATGCTTTTATTTACTAATGATGCTTGGGGCCATAAAGATAAATAAATAAAATATCATTTTTCAAACTGTTTATACTATATTAAGGAACACAAACTCTATAAGGCACGAAGTAATATGACGAGAAGCCATTTCCAGTTCCACATGTCAGGTGAGCTCTCAGAGGATAACAGACAATGTTTAAAATCATTATCTCATGAAGAATTTCTGAGTAGTTGCATACATTCCTGATATGCATTTTGTGACAAAAGTATTGTTAAAGTCTATGTTATCTTCTTATTGAAGAATAGTAAGGGTAGAAACAAAATATTCATATAATTTATACTCTCATGGTTAAGTGTGTGTGTGTGTGTGTGTGTGTGTGTGTGTGTGTGTGTGTGTATCTTCTGCCTGCTACTGGGACACTTTTGCTCTTGTTGAGTGCTTCAATATATACCTTTTTCTTCATTTTACTATATTTTATCTTGTCATATTTTGATTGATGTCTCTGAGAATCCAGTTTTTCCAATTAGAGACAAAAAGGGAACAGATATGGAGGGAAAGGAGGTGAAAAGGGACTAGGAGTAGAGGGAAGTGAAATTAGAATCAGGACATATTATAGGAAAAAAAAACTATCTTCAATGCAAGAAAAAAGTACTAAATTGACTATTTACTTAAAAATTAATAAAAACATTAAGCTGAAAGGTCTTATAAACTTTATAGAGCTCATAATTTTAATATTAATGATAAGTTCTGGAAAAGTTGGATTTAAACTTTGAATCTCTCCTCCATTATTTCTCTCTTCCGTACTTGCTTATTCTGTCTATCTCACTATTTCCTTCCAATTATGTTCCTTACTCTTTCCCATCTTAACTTTCTTCTTTTCTCCCCTTTGATTTTTGGACTAATATATTTTTTATTCTCTTCTCTTTGGCCTGTTTCTTACTACTGTCTATCTTTCTTCATGATATTACTTCTCTGCCCATTTTTTCCCATCTCTTCTCCTCTTTATTTTTTTCTTTTACTTCCTTGGCATCTATTTTTCTATATTTTTATATATAATTAATAATAAGGTATATATAATTTACATCTATTATATAGATATATAATATATAAATTGTTTATATATATGGTTAATAATAATGTATATATATGTATACATATATATATATATATAATTTTATAACATTTTCTAAAATAATTAACCTCTCTATTTTGGCCACTGTCCTTTATTTTAAGGCTTCTCAGCAAGAGAGGCATGAGCCACAGAAGTAACAGAGCTTCTTGGACAGGGTCCCTTTGGGCCTTCATCCTCAGCCAGGCGGGGGAGTTGATCCTCAGACCACTGTGCAACTTTCCCACCAGAGGAGAGCTTGCCCTCAGAGAGTGTTCTGACCCCCAGGTATAAGGAGAAAGCTGGTCTCCCAGGAATGCTGACAGAGGCTAAGCTAAAAAACTCATAGGAGGAACAAGCTCTAGGCAGAGACAGAACATCTAAAACCAGAGATTACCAGATGGAAAAAGGCAAACATAAGAATCTTATTAATAGAAACCAAGTCTGTTGACATAATCAGAACCCAGTACTTCCACCACAGTGAGTCCGGGATACCCCAAAATACTGGAAAAGCAAGATTCTAATTTAAAATCATATCTCATGATGCTGGTAGAGGATTTTAATAAGTATAATAACAACTCCCTTAAAGAAATACAGTAAAACACAGCTAAAATATCAGAACTTCTTGAAGGGGAAACACAAATACTCCCTTAAAGAATTACAGTAAAACAAAACCAAACATGTTAAGGAATTAACCAAAATCATCTAGGATCTAAAAACGGAAGTAGAAACAATAAATAAAACCCGAAGGGAGAAAAACATGGAGATAGAAATCCTAGGAAAGAAATCAAGAGTCATAGATGTGAGCATCAGCAACAGAATACAAGAGATGGAAGAGAGAATCTCAGGTGCAGAAGATGCCATAGAAAACATGAACACAACAATCAAGGAAAATGCAAAATGCAAAAAATATCCAAACTCAAAACATCCAGGAAACCCAGGACACAATGAGAAGACCACAACTACGGATAATAGGATTAAATGAAAATGAAGATTTTCAACTTAAAGGGCCAGTAATTATCTTTAACAAAATTATAGAAGAAAACTTCCCTAACCTAAAGAGATGCCCATGAACATACAAGAAGCCTACAAAACTCCAAATAAACTGGACCAGAAAAGAAATTCCTCCTGACACATAATAAACAGAACAACAAATGCACTAAATAAAGTTAGAATATTAAAAACAGTAAGGGAAAAAGGTCAAATAACATATAAATTACACAAGACTTCTGACCAGAGACTATGAAAGCCAGAAGATCCTGGACAGATGTTATGCAGACCCTAAGAGAACACAAATGCAAGCCCAGGCTGCTATACCCAGCAAAACTCTCAATTACCATTGTTGGAGAAACCAAAGTATTCCATGACAAAACCAAATTCACACAATATATTTTCATGAATCCAGCCCTTTAAAGGATGATAAAGGGAAAACAACAACACAAGGAGGGAAACTATGTCCTAGAAAAAAGCAAGAAAGGTTCAACAAACCTAAAAGAAGATAGCCACAAGAACAGAATCCTTACTCTAACAACAAAAATAACAGGAAGCAACCATTACTTTTCCTTAATATCTCTTAGTATCAATGGATTCAATTCCCCCAATAAAAATACATAGACTAACAGATTGACTAAATAAACAGGACCGAACATTTTGCTGCATACAGGAAACCCACATCAGGGACAAGAACAGACACTACCTCAGAGTAAAACAATGTCTTGGGTCCCTCACAGACCAGTCTGTGCAGGTGAACGCACAGAGTGCAGAGTCAACCCATCTTCTGGGACAGGCCCTGTTTTGGGCCTTCATCTTCAGCCAGGAGGCAGGTCTGAATGCCAGACCTCTGTGGAACTTCCCTGCTAGAGGAGAGCTTGCCTGAAGAGATTACTCTGAACAGTGAGACTCAGAAGACAGGTGGATTCCCAGGACAGCCGACAGAGGCTAACAGAATCACAGGAGGAACAGGCTCCAGCCACAGACAACTATAACAACTAACATCAGAGATTACCAAATGGTGAAAGGCAAACATGAGAATCTTACCAACAGAAACCAAGACCACTTACCATCATCAGAATCCAGCACTCCCACCTCAGCCAGTCCTGGTTACCCCAACACACCCAAAAAGCAAGATACGGATTCAAAATCATATCTCATGATGCTGGTAGAGTTCCTTAAGAAGGGCATTAATAACTCACTTAACAAAATACAGGAGAACACTGCTAAACAGGTAGAAACCTTTAAAGAAGCACAGAAAAACAGTGCTAAAAAGGTAGAAGTCCTTAAACAGGAAACACAAAAATCCCTTAAAGAATTATAGGAAAACACAACCAAAAGGTGATCAAATTGAACAAAACCATCCAAGACCTAAAAAGAGAAGTAGTAACAATAAAGAGAAAACAAAGTGAGACAATTCTGGAGATAGAAACCCTAGAATATAAATCAGGAAACATAGACATGAGCATCAGCAACAGAATACAAGAGATGGAAGAGAGAATCTCGGGTATAGAAGATACAATAGAGAACATGGGCACAACAATAAAAAAAAAAAAAAAGCTAAATACAAAAAGATCCTAACTCAAAACATACAAGAAATCCAGGACACAATGAGAAGACCACACCTAAGGATAGTAGGTTTAGATGAGAATGAAGATTTTCAACTTAAAGGGCCAGCAAATATCTTCAACAAAATTATAGAAGAAAACTTCCCATATCTAAAGAAAGATGCCCATGAACATACAAGAAGCCTACAGAACTCCAAATAGACTTGACGAGAAAAGAAATTCCTCCTGACACATAATAATCAGAACAACAAATGCACTAAAGACAGGATATTAAAAGAAGTATGGGGAAAAAGTCAAGTAACATATAAAGGCAAACCTATTAGAATTACACCAGACTTCTCACCAGAGACTATGAAAGAGAGAAGATCCTGGACAGATGTTATACAGACCCCAAGAGAACACAAATGCCAGCCCAGGCTGCTATACCCAGCAAAAAAAATCTCAATTACCATAGATGGAGAAACCACAATATTCCATGACAAAAACCAAATTCACACAATATCTTTCCAAAGTTAATCAGAGTTCAAATCAGTACCTAAGTTAAATCAGGATCAGGATAATGATCTAAACAATCCCATTTCCCCTACATAAATAGAAGCAGTTATCAATAGTCTCCCAACCAAAAAATAGCCCAGGGCCAGATGGGTTTAATGCAGAGTTATATCAGACCTTCAAAGAAGACCTAATCCAGCCCTTAAAAGGATAATAACAGGAAAACACCAACACAAGGACAGAAACTACACCCTACAAAAAGCAAGAAATTAATCCTTCAACAAACCGAAAAGTAGATAGGCACAAGAACAGAATCCCAACTTTACCAACAAAAGTAACAGGAAGTAACAATTACTTTTCTTTAATTTCTCTTAACATCAATTAACTCAATTCCCCAATAAAAAGATATATACTAATAGACTGGCTATACAAACTGGAACCAACATTTTGCTGCTTACAGAAAACCCACCTCAGGAAAAAAGACAGACAGTACCTCAGAGTGAAAGGCTGGAAAACAATTTTCCAAGCAAACAGTCTGAAGAAATAAGCTGGAGTAGCCATTCTAATATTGAATAAAATTGACTTTCAACCCAAAGTTATCAAAAGAGCCAAGGAGGGGCACTTCATACACATTAAAGATAAAATCTTCCAAGATGAACTCTCAATTCTCAATATCTATGCTCCAAATGCAAGATCAGCCACATTCATTAAAGAAACTTTAGTAAAGCTCAAAGCACACATTGCACCTCACACAATAATAGTGGAAGAATTCAAGACCCCACTCTGACCATTGGACAGATACTGGAAACATAAACTAAACAGAGACACATGGACAGTAACAGAAGTTATGAAACAAATGGATTTAATACATATCTATAGGACAGTTTATCCTAAAACAAAAGGATATACTTTTTTCTCAGCATCACATGGTACCTCCTCCAAAACTTAACATACAAACAGTCACAAAATAGGCCTGAATAGATACAAAAATATTAAATTATTTCGTGCATCCTATCAGATGACCACAGATTAAGGCTGATCTTCAATAACAGCATAAAAAATAGAAAGCCAGAATTCATGTAGAAAGTGAATTATCAACTCAATAATACCTTAGTAAAGGAAGGAATAACGAAAGAAAATAAGGACTTATTAGAGTTTAATGAAAATGAAGCCACAACATACCCAAGTTTGGAACACAATGAAGGCAGTACTAAGAGGAAAATTTATAGCCCTGAATGCCTCCAAAAAGAAACTAGAGAGAGCATACACTAGCAGACTGACAGCACACCTAGAAGCTCTAGAACTAAAGGAAGCAAATTCAGCCAAGAGGAGTGGAGGGCAGGAAATAATCAAACTCAGAGCTGAAATCAACCAAGTTTAAACAAAAAGAACTATTCAAAGAATCAACCAAACCAGGAGCTGGTTCTTTGAGAAAATCAACAAGATAGACAAACCTTTAGCTAGACTAACTAGGGGCAGAGGGACAGTATTCTAATTATCAAAATCAGAATTGAAAAAGGAGACATAACAACAGAACCTGAGGAAATCTAAAATATCATCTGATCCTAATACAAAAGGCTATACTCAACAAAATTGGAAAATCTCGATGAAATGGACAACTTCCTTCACAGATACCAGGTTTCAAAGTTAAATCAAGAAAAGATTAACAATATAAACAGCCCCCTTTACCCTAAAGAAATTGAAGAAGTTATCAATATTTCCCAACCAAAAAATTCCCAAGACCAGATAGGTTTAGTACAGAGTTCTATCACACCTTCAAAGAAGACCTAATTCCAATTCTCCTCAAACTATTACACAAAATAGAAACAGAAGGTATTCTTCCCAATTCATTCTTTGAAGCCACCATTACTCTGATACCTAAACCACCCAAAGATACAACAAAGAAAGAGAACTTCAGACCAATTTCCCTTATAAATATCAATACAAAAATAATCAATAAAATCCTCTCAAACTGAATCCAAGAACATATCAAAATAGTCATCCATCATGACTAGGTAGACTTCATCCCAGAGATGCAAGGATGGTTTAATATATGGAAATCCATCAATGTAATTCACTATATAAACAAACTCAAAGACAAAAACAACATGATCATCTCATTAGATGCTGAGAAAGCATTTGACAAAATCCAACAGCCATTCATGATAAAAGTCTTGGAAAGATCAGGAATTCAAGGCCCTTACCTAAACATAATAAAAGCAATATACAGCAAACAAGTAGCCAACATCAACATAATGGAGAGAAACTCGAAGCAATCCCACTAAAATCAGGGACTAGATAAGGCTGTCCACTTTTTTCCTTATATAGTCAATATAGTACTTGAAGTCCTAGCCAGAGCAATTCGACAACAAAAAGAAATCAAGAGGCTACAATTTGGAAAGGAAGAAGGGAAAATATCATTGTTTGAAGATGATTTGATAGTATATATAAGTGACCCTAAAAATTCCTCCAGAGAAGTCCTAAACCTGATAAACAGCTTCAGTGCAGTAGCTGGATATAAAATTAACTCAAACAAATTAAAGGCTCTTTTCTACATAAAGTATAAACGGGATGAGAAAGAAATTAGGGAAAAAACACATTTCACAAGAGTCAAAAATAAGATAAAATACCTTGGTGTGACTCTACTAAGGAAGTGAGAGACCTGTCTGATAAGGACTTCAAGTCTCTGAAGAAAGAAATTGAAGATGTCAGAAGATGGAAAGTTCTCCCATGATCATGGATTAGCAGGATGTATATATTTAAAATGGCTATCCTGCTGAACAGAATCTATGGATTCAATGCAATCCACATTAAATTCAAACTCAATTCTTCACTGAGTTAGTAAGTGCAATTTGCAAATTCATCGGAAATAATAAAAAACCGAGGATAGAAAAAATTATTCTCAACAATAAAAGAACCTCTGGGGGAATCACCATCCCTTACCTCAAGTTGTACTACAGAGCAATTGTGATAAAAAAGAAAAAAAAACTGCATGGTAATGGTACAGCAACAAACAGGTAGATCAATGGAATAGAATTGAAGACCCAGAAATGAATCCACATATCTATGGTCACTTGATCTTTGACAAGGGAGCTAAAACCACCCAGTGGAAGAAAGACAGCATTTTCAACAAATGGTGCTGGTACAACTGGCAGTTGTCATGTATAAGATGTGAACTGATCCATTCTTATGTCCTTCTACAAAGCTCAAGTCTAAGTGGATCAAAGAACTCCACATAAAACCAGAGACACAGAAATTTATAGAGGAGAAAGTGGAGAAAAGCCTCGAAGAGATGGGCACTGGGGAAAAATTCCTAAACAGAACAGCAATGGCTTGTGCTATAAGATCAAGTATTGACAAATGGGACCTCATGAAATTGCAAAGCTTCTGTAAGGCAAAAGACACTGTGAATAAGACAAAAAGGCCACCAACAGATTGGGAAAATATTTTTACCAATACTAAATCTGATAGGGGACTAATATCCAATATATACAAAGAGCTCAAGAACCTGGACTCCAGAAATTCAATTAACCCCATTAAAAAATGGGGAACAGAGGTAAAAAAAAAGAATTCTCAAGTGAGGAAGGAATACTGTAGGGATGAGAAGCACCTGAAAAAATGTTCAATGTCCTTAATCATCAGGGAAATGCAAATCAAAAAGACCTTGAGATTCCACCTCACTTTAGTCAGAATGGCTAAGATCAAAAATTCAGGTAACAGCAGATGCTAGCTAGTATGAGGAAAAAGAGGAATACTCCTCCATTGTTTGGGATTGCATGCTGGTACAACTACTCTGTAAATCAGTCTGGCAATTCCTCAGAAAATTAGACATAGTACTACCAGAAGATCCTGCAATACCCATCCTGGGCATATACCCAGAAGATTTTCCAATTGGTAGTAAGGACACATACTCCACTATGGTCATAGCACACTTATTTATAATAGCCAGAAGATGGAAAGAACCCAGATGTCCCTCAAAAGAGGAATGGATACAGAAAATGTGGTACATTTACACAATGGATTACTACTCAGCTATTAAAAACAATGAATTCATGAAATTCTTGGGCAAATGGATGGATCTGGAGGAAATCATCCTAAATGAGGTAACCCAGGCACAAAAGAAGTCACTTGATATGCACTCACTGATAAGTGGATATTAGCCCAGAAACTTAGAATACCCAAAGATATAATTTGCAAAACACAAGAAAAACAAGAAGAAAGAAGACCAAATTGTGGATACTTAATTCCTCCTTAGAATAAAGAACTAAACACTCATGGAAGGAGTTACACAGACAAAGTTTGGCGATAAGAGGAAAGGATGAGACATCCAGAGACTGCCCCACCCAGGAGTCCATCCCATAATCAGCCACCAAATGCAGACACTACTGCATACACCAGCAAGATTTTGCTGAAAGGACCCTGATATAGCTATCTCGCGTGAGGCTATGCCAGTGCCTGGCAAACACAGGAGTGGATATTCACAGTGATCTATAGGATGGAACACAGGGCCCCAATGGAGAAGCTAGAGAAAGAACCCAGGAAACTGAAGGGGTCTATAATCCTATAGGTGGAACAACAATATGAACTAACCAGTACCCCCCAGAACTTGTGTCTCTAGCTGCATATGTTGCAGAAGATAACCTAGTTGGACATCATTGGGAATAGAAGCCCCTTGGTCTTACAAACTTTATAAGCTCCATTACAGGGGAACGCCAGGGCCAAGAAGTAGGAGTAGGTGAGTAGGTGAGTAGGGTGGGGGGAGGGTTTAGGATACTTTCTGGATAGCATTTGAAATGTAAATAAGGAAATTATATAATAATAATAATAATAATAATAATAATAATAATAATAATAATAATAATAAAACTTATGGCTGAAATCAAACAAATGGAAACAAAAAGAACTGTTCAAAAAAATCAATGAAACCAGGAGGTGTTTCTTTGAGAAAATCAACAAGATAGAAAATCCTTTAGCCATACTAACTAGAGGGTAATGGTACTGTATCCTAATTATCAAAATCAGAAATGAAAAGGGAGACATAACAATAGAATTTGAGGAAATCCAAAACATCATCACATCCTACTGCAAAAACCTATACTCAACAAAACTGGAAGACCTGGATGAAATGGACAATTTTCTAGACACACACCAGGATCCATATTAAATCAGGATCAGATTAACAATCTAAACAATCCCAGATCCCCTAAAGAAATAAAAGCAGTCATTATTAGTCTTACAAACAAACAAACAAACAAACAAAAAAGTGCAGCACCAGATGGGGTTAGTGCAGAGTTCTATCAGACCTTCAAAGAAGACCTAATTAAATTCTCCTCAAACAACTCTAGAAAATAGAAACAGAGGTACTTTACCCAACTCATTCTATGAAGCAACAATTACTCTGATACCTAAACCACACAAAGACCCAACAATGAAAGAGAACTTCAGACCAATTTCCTTTATGAATATTGATGAAAAATACTCAATAAAATCATTGCAAACCGAATCCAAGAACACATTAAAATGATCATCCATCATGATAAAGTAAGCTGCAAGCCAGGAATGCAGGAATGAAATAATATATGGAAATCCATCAACATAATCCACTATATAAACAAACTCAAAGACGAAAAACACGTGATCATCTTGTTAGATGCTGAGAAAGTATTTGACAAAATCCAACACTCATTCATGATAAAAGTCTCAAAAGATCAGGAATTCAAGGCCCATACCTTAATATAATAAAAGCAATATACAAAAAACCAGTAGCCAACATCAAACTAAATGGAGACAAACTTGAAACAATGTTACTAAATCAGAGACTAGACAAGGCTGCACACTTTCTCCCTACAATTCAATGTAGTACTTGAAGTCCTAGCCAAATCAATTAGACAACAAAAGGAGATTAAGGGAATACAAATTGGAAAGTAAAAAGTCAAAATATGACTATTTGCAGATGATATGATAGTATATATAGGTGACCCTAAAAATTCCACCATTGAACTTCTAAACATGATAAACAATTTCAAAGTAATAGCTTGATATAATATTAACACAAACAAATCAGTGGCCTTTCTCTACACAAAGGATAAACAAGATGAGAAAGAAATTAGTGAAACAACACCCTTCACAATAGTCACAAAAAATATAAAATACCTTGGTGTGAAGCTAACTAAGGAAGTGAAATGTCTATATGGTAAGAACTTCATGTCTTGAAGAAAAATCGAAGAAGATCTCAGAAGATGGAAAGATCTCCCATGCTCATGGGTTGGCAGGATTAATATAGTAAAATTGACCATCTTGCCAAAAGCAATCTGCAGATCCAATGCAATCCCTTCAAAATTCCAACTCAATTCTTCAGTGAATTAGAGATGGTAATTTGCAAATTCATCTGGAATAACAAAAAACCTAGGAGAGCAAAAGCTATTCTCAACAATAAAAGAACCTCTCTTGAAAACACCATCGTTGACCTCAAGCTGTACTACAGAGCAATTGTGATAAAAATTGCATGGTGCTGGTACAGTGACAGACAGGTAGATCCACTGAATAGAACTGAAGACCGAAAAATAACCCACACACCTATGGTCACTTGATCTTTGACAAAGGAGCTGAAACAATTCAGTAGAAAAATACAGCATTTTCATCAAATGGTTCTGGATCAACTGGCGGCTCTCATGTAGAGGAATGTGAATTGTCCATTCTTAGCTCCTTATAGAAAGCTAAAGTATAAGTGGATCAAGGAACTCCCATAAAGCCAGAGACACTGAAACTTATAGAGGAGAAAGTGGAGAAGAGCCTCAAAGATATGGGCATAAGAAAAAATTTATGAACAGAACTGCAATGGCTTGTGCTGTAATATAAAGAATCAACAAATGGGACCTCATAAAATTGTAAAGCTTCTGTAAGGCAAAGGGCACTGTCAATAAGAGAAAAAGGCAACCAACAGATTGGGAAAAGAACTTTAGCGATCCTAAATCCCATAGAGGTCTAATATCCAATATACACAAAGAATGCAAGAAGTTAGACTCCAGAAAACCAAATAACCCTATTAAAAGATGGGGTACAGAAGTAAACAAAAAATTTTCAACTGAGGAATACTGATTGATTGGCTGAGAAGCACCTGAAAAAATGTTCAACATCCTTAATCATCAGGGAAATGCAAATCAAAACAACCCAGAGATTTCACCTCACATCAGTCAGAATGGCTAAGATCAAAAATTTAGGTGACAGCAGATGCTGGCAAGAAGGAGAAGAAAAAGGAACACTCCTGTATGGCTGGTGGGATTGCAAGCTTGTAAACCACTCTGGAAGTCAGTTTAGCTGTTCCTCAGAAAATTGGACATCGTAATATATGGAGATCCAGCAATACCACTCCTGTGCATATACCCAGAATATATTCCAACTTGCAATAAGAACATATGCTTACTATGTTCATAGCAGACTTATTTATAATAGCCAGAAGCTGAAAAGAATCCAGATGTCCCTCAACAGAGGAATGGATATAGAAAGTGTGGTACATTTATACAATGGAGTACTACTCAGCTATTAAAAACAATGAATTTATGAAATTCTTAGGCAAATGAATGGATCTGGAGGGAATCATCCTGAGTGAGGTAACCCAATCACAAAAGAACTCACATAATATGCATTCACTGATAAGTGAATATTAGCCCAAAAACTTAGAATACGCTAGATACAATTTGCAAAACACATGAAACTCCAGAAGAAGGAAGACCAAAGTGTGGATATTTCATTCCTTCTTAGAGGTGGGAAACAAATACCCATGGAAGGAGTTAAAGAGATAAAGTTCGGAGCTGAGCCTGAAGGAAGGACCACCCAGAAACTGCCCTACACAGGTATCCATCCCACAAACAACCACCAAACCCAGACACTATTGCATATGCCAGCAATATTTTGCTTACTGGACCCTGATATAGTGCCTGTCAAATACAGAAGTGGATGCTCCCAGTCACCTATTGGATTGAACACAGGGTTCCCAGTGTAGTAGCTAGAGAAAGTGCCCAAGGAGCTGAAGGGGTCTGCAGTCCTATAGAAGGAAAAACAATATGAACTAACCAGTACCCCCAGAGCTCATTTCTGGCTGCATATGTAGCAGAGGATGGCCTAGTAGGCCATCAATGTGTGGAGAGGCCCTTGGCCTTGCAAAGATTCTATGCCCCAGTATAGGGGAATTCCAGGGACCAGGAAGTGGGAGTAGGTAGGTTGGGAAACAAGTGGAGGGCGGAGAGTATAGGGTATTTTCAGAGAGAAAACTAGGAATGGGGATATAGCATTTGAAATGTAAATGAAAACAGCTAATAAAAAAAACTCAAAAGAAACCTTCAAGAAAAAAGACTTCTCTTTAGAAAGATAAACTGTGTATTACGATCAGCCCATCTGTTTATACAAATAATATATTCACTTAGTATATAAGACAGAATATAAATTCTTTTAATATAAAAAGAAGCCTATTTGTATAGTTTATAACCCTGGTTATTCAGGAAAGATTTGGGAGAAAATATGATCAAAACAAACTGTACAAAATTCTGAAAGAATTTATATATATATATATATATATATATATATATATATATATATATATATATAAATTTTTTAATTTACAAGTGACTAATTGTTAATTTTTCAAAATCTCTAACTTCTACAGTCCTTGTGAGAAAAAAATATTCACTATCTATATTATAGGACAGTTAGAGAGGAGCGAGAAAGTAAAACAAATAGATTTCTTTTAAAATAATTTTTGTTGTTGAATTCTTATCTTAACTAATCTACAAATTCTCAATTCTCTTGGAACATTTATGTCACTGTCATAAATATATTTCTCCAGATGGAAAACAATACAAGTTGTTCTTCCTAAGCTATGTTGTCAAGTGAAAGTTCTTAAACTGGGTATTTGCATTTACAAATTTAGTAATGAAAAAATTCCTCTATAAATCTCATTTTTTCTACAGAGTAACCAGAGTCATAGAAAACTGTCTCAAATATAAAATTTTATTATATGCCCAATAATGTTAGAGATCTATGAGATAATAGCCATAACAAAAATAAGAACTTTGCAAAATCTATAAAATTTCAGAAACTAGAAAACATAAATAGGGATTATTTCATACTGAATTGCAATAAAATTGAGAAGTCATTAAATTGGGAATTTTAGCTTGGTTCAGTCCAGTTATTCAACTTTTCAAACTCTAGGTTTCATTATGGTTAAAATAGATATATGTAATAAGTCTGATGAGGATGGTATCTATAACTAATACATCTTTTGAGTACATGCTTTTAATTGATGCACAACACTGAGAAAGTCTAATAGTTGTGTGTAAAGAGAGAAAGAGCAATGGACCATGCCACCTGTCAGAAGAATTAATAAAATAGTAGCAAGTTCAGAACCCCAGGAAATCTCATAACTGAGAATGACAGGAATTTGAACTAGTTCCTCACCTGGTTCCTGTCCTGGAGCAGGTGACCACAACACCCAACCAAGAGGATCATAACAACCAGTCACATACTATTGAACCTAGAGTTCTCCATGCTAATGAGGTATCTAGATAGGTCTCTCTCAAGTGTTTATGCAAATAAGCTTCCCTTCTTTAGTATCCCTTCCTGCAAAAGGTTTTAATCTCTGGTTCACCCTAATTATGCACATGCATCTTCACCCACTGTGAATAAAATAATTGGGACAAGCAAGTGCTGTCTCCTTTATCAAAGACTGTGGGGGTGGGGGGAATGAGTAGGCCTTCATCATATAGATCTGCACATAAGTCTCCCAAAGAAGTCTCACCTTACTCCTGGCACTCACTCAGATCTAAGCACTAGATCCTGCCCTGCCCCTTTCCCCCAACTCCTGATCATTGCAGGTTCTCTGCCTCTTTCTCAACTCTTCCTCAAGGTTCGCAGTAGCTAGCTACTGGATGCACAGGAATTTGAGAACCACAACATCCATTCCAGCCTCTCCAACCCCCAGCTGTGTCTCACCTGGAGAAACGTGGGCTGGGACCTCATCCTAGACTACATGATGCCTTCCTGAGCAGCATGTTTGCAGCTTGGCATCCCAGCAGTGAGTTTGAAACACAGACTGACAGGAGAACAATTACAATTTAATATAATTAATAATTTCAGTATAAGTATAATTTATGCTTATAATAAATATACAAATAATATAAATAATAAAATGAATTAATATTTAAAAACATTCTCAACAAGCAGTTAAAAGAACAATAATTGTTATTGATATTGATAGAATATTTATTCTCTTTTTTTTTTTTTTTTTTTTTTTTTTTTTAAGACAGGGTTTCTCTATGTAGCCCTGGCTGTACTGGAACTCACTTTGTAGACCAGGCTGGCCTAGAACTTAGAAATTCGCCTGCGTCTGCTGGGATTAAAGGCATATGCCACCACGCCCGGCAATTATTCTATTTATTATCTATTCATATTCTGGATATGGTTTTGATTGTTTAGATCTCTGAGATAAAATTAATAAGGCACAAAATGTTATATGTCATTGGATCTTTAAGATCAGGACTGGTTTCTGTTCTTAAAGACTAATGATAACTTCCAAGACACTAGCTCTGTTGAAAAAAAATAATAGAATAGACAAAGTGTCTGAGCAGAGAACCTTCTATTCTGTATTAAGTTTCTTTCTCTCACCTACTAACACCCTCACCATTTGGCCTGGCTAAGGACACAAGAAAGGATTAGCTTAACACTAGAGGACTCAGCAAGAAGCACCATTACATAAGCTGAAATGTCCTTCTTTCACTTAAAGAAACCAAAACACTGGATGGGAAAAACGTATTCAATATTCTGTAGCATCATTACCAAGGACTTATTGGAACAAAAAAGCATGATATTATGAAATAAGATAAAAACATCTCAAGACATATCCTAAAAGTTGACATGTTACTGAAATTACAACCCATCAAAGCCATCCAGACAGACTATAGTGAAAATATGGAAATATAAACTGATTTAAGAACCAGGAAAATCACAACGTGAAAGGAAAAAGACAATCAACCGATGACAACACTAAATTGCATCAGATACAGGAATTACTTATCAAGAATTTTCAAGCAGTTCAGGAGTCAGATACAATAGAAGACAACAAAAAAATACAGCCCACTGAATCAGCTAAATGGGCACACATAGTCTCAGAGTGACTGAAATAGAAAGCACAGGACCTGCATGGAAATGCATCAGATCTTTTGCATACATATTATGGTATTTTTGTGGGACTCTTAACAGTGGGAGTGAGTGTGTCTCTCTTTTGCCTGCAGTTGAGGCTCTTTTTCTTCCTCTTGGGGTGTCTTATATAACCTCCACATGAGGGCATTTGTCTTGTCCTATTATATCTTATTTGGTTATGTTTGGTTGTCTCTTGGAGGCCAGCTCCTTTCTGAAGGAAAATAGATAGGGAGTAGACCTGAGGGAGAAGGGAGGTATGGAGCATTTGGGAAGAGTCGAGGGAAGGCAAACTGTGTTTGAGATGTATTGTATTAGAAAGAAATCTATTTTCAATGAAAAAGGAATTTTTTTTTTAAACTGGGGCTATTGAGAGAGCTCACCTATTACAAATAATTGCTGTTGTTACAGAGGAAAGATATGTTTCCTAGCACCCACATGATTGTCACTTAAGATCTTAAGGACCTGACATTGTCTTCAGCCTGCTGCAGACACCAGAATCAAACATGATGCACATAGTGTATACACATAGGGAAAAAAAACTATCAAAATTAAAGAATTTTTACAGAGAATTTTAAAGACAATAGTAATGTGCTTCTGTAGGCAATTACAAAATATTTTTATAAACAAATTTTTAAAATGTCCAGAAACTCTCAGTAAAGCAATAAAAGATACAATGTGAACAAATGGAAATTATAAAATGGAAAAATTAAAGTAATATAAACAGAAAATTCCCTGGGAATGGTCAAAATAGAATGCAGGTGACAGGGAAATTTACTCAGTCTAAAGAAATGAGAGAAAACAGATTTTTTTTTCTGGTTTTTATTTTTAAGCCTAGTATTCTTTATATTTCTGGTGTCACTCCTAAAATATAAGGAGTAGGACCTTGTTCATTTTATATAGAATATTGAACCTCATTCCTGCAGAATATCTGAAATTTTTTAGGAAAAGGATATGACATTTGGGTGATCATGTTTCTCTCACATGGGAAGGTACTTGTAAGGAAAAACATCTCCTTAAAAGGAACTCCTGTAACTCCTTCAATGTGTGCTTTGTTCTTAATACCCAATGACTGCGGCTGCCAGGGATCCATCCCACAATCAGTCACCAATCATAGACACTATAGAATATGCCAGCAAGATGGTGCTGAAAGGGCCTGGATATTGCTGTCTCATGGGAGACTATACCAATGCCTGGCAAACATGGAGGTGGAAGCTCACAGTCAGCTATTAGATGGAACACAGGGTTCCCAAGGAAGGAGCTAGAGAAAGTACCCAAGGAGCTGAAGGGGTCTTCAACCCTATAGGTGGAAGAATAACATGAACTAACTAGTACCCCCTGAACTCATGTCTCTAGCTGCATATATAGAAGAGGATGGCCTAGTTGGCCATCATTGAAAAGAGAGGCCCCTTGGTCATGCAGACTTTATATGCCCCAGTACAGGGGAATGCCAGGGCCAAGATGTGGGAGCAGGGCTGGGAGGGGGGAGGGTATAGGGAACTTTCTGGATAACACTTGAAATGTAAATGAAGAAATTATCTAATAAATGTTGGGAAAAAAAAAAGGAACTCCTAAACCATGTTTGAAAACAAAGTAAATAGCAGCAGCATTTTATCTTTTAGACTTTGCTTTTAGACAAAGCAAAACATTGCTTTGCCCATGTTTTGTGGCATCCATGGATATAAACATGTTTAGCCTCAAGTGCCAACTTAGATTTCTATTTTACAGCAGACATAAAATGAAGCCCATGCTGAGTGGGATGTTGCTTATATAATTTCTCAAAAATCTAATAGAAGACCAGTGAACATCTCCACAAATTTGCTATTATACTGTATGTACTTTCAGATTAGAAATACGTACAGGCCTAAGAGAAAAATATTATACATGACAAATCCAATTGTATGTATGGGTTATCAATATTTATTGATATTCATCTTCAATTTGATATTCTTCATGGGTATCAAAGTTGAAATGTTACTGTGATCAGAAGCTCTGAAAAAGCTAATTTTATGCCTTTCGTCTGACAGTCTGTGACTCATAGTCCCTAATTACTTTTTCTTCAGTGTATTTACAGCATGCTTCTTCTGTCTGATAACCAATGTTTAACAGACAGCCTACGGTCAAAGCACAGTGAAAATAGATTATATTATTTTGTTGCTCCTTTTTAATATTATTGCAGTATCAAATATATTTTTCTTTTTTTTTTTTTTAAAGTAAAGAATACAGTTTATTCAGGCCATGGCGTTGAGAGGGTAGTAGAGACTGAAAAAGGCACAGAGAGTAGAGGCCAGCCATGAGCTCATGGAGGGAGAAGAGGGAGGGGGATGGGGAGAGAGAGGATAAGGGACAAGAGAATAGAGGAGGAGTAAGAAGGCAAGAGCTCAAGCATATTTTCAATAAACTATGTTTTATTTAGAAAATTGGACATAGTACTACCTGAGGACCCAGCAATACCACTCCTGGGCATATACCCAGAAGATGCTTCAACATGTAATAAGGCCAGATGCTCCACTATGTTCATAGCACCTACATTTATAATAACCAGAAGCTGGAAACAACCCAGATATCCCTCAACAGAGGAATGGATACAGAAAATGTGGTACATTTACACAATGGAATACTATTCAGCTATTAAAAACCATGAGTTCGCCCTTCCCTTCCGGTCTGCAGTACACCCGCACCAGCCCAGGGCTCGGGCACAGGCTCTGCGCACTCTCCCAGGGACTCCCCAGGCTATCTTGGGACCACAGGTGAACAGCTGAACGCAGCATCTGTTCCTGCCCAATCCCGTGCGACCTGAGTCACCAACCAGGACAGAGATAAAGGCCCAGCCCCAGGAGAGACTCTCCCTTCCCTTCCAGTCTGGTCCAGTGCACCTGCACCAGCCCAGGGATCGGCACAGGCTCTGCGCACTCTCCCCAGGACTCCCCAGGCTATCTTGGGACCACAGGTGAACAGCTGAACGCATCATCACCAGGACAGAGATAAAGGCCCAGACCATTTCAGACTCTCCCTTCTGGCCTGCACCAACACCAGGTCTCCTTGGTTAGGGATGGCAGGAGGTAAGCTTAAGAACAGAAGCAACAGAATCCAAGGGTACTTGGCATCACCAGATCCAAACTCACCCACCCCATCAAGTCCTAGATACAACAGCACACCAGAAAAACAGGACATGGATATAAAGTCACTCGTCATGATGATGATGGAGGACTATAAGAAGGAAATACAGGAAAACGCAGATAAACAAGTAGAAGCATTTAAAGAGGAA